>JAECUM010002850.1:0-98207 GCA_016617855.1 Megalonaias nervosa
AGAATCAAGACAGACCTATCGAAAATGCTCTTATTTCTAAGAGGTTAAGGTCACGGTCATGTATTGAAAGCAATACATTTCTTGGGTCTAATAAACCCCAGTCTGATTTTATTACAGAGAATTATGAACCATTCACGTCGAAGGGTTTTATATCACTCTCGGGTGATTCGGCCAATCCTATCCTTATTAAAAGTTTAAGGGACACAGGAGCTGCTCAGAGTCTTTAATTTTCAGGTAAATTGCCTTTTTCTGAGAAGTCGTCTTCTAATGAGAGTGTTCTTATTCAGGGAATAGAGTGCGGCTTTGTTAATGTTCCTCTCCATTCTCTAAATTTGTCATCAGGCTTAGTCTCAGGACTCGTGACAGTCGGTATGGTGTAGAACTTACCCGTTGAGGGCATTCATTTATTACTAGGCAAACACCAAGGTTGTGGATAATCCACTTGTAACTGACAAGCCTTCTTTGGATCAGAAAGTCGATCCTATTGAAAAAGAATACCCTGAGTTATACCCAGCTTGTGCAGTTACTAGATCTATGGCAAATAAAGCTCTTGAGAATGATATTGATAAGGAAAATATTCCTTTAGCTGACACATGTATTGGTCAGGCTTTTGAAGAGGTTATTTTCGCTCCTTATTTGGATCAATCAAAAGGTATTGATCACAGTGATCCTCTTTTAACTACTCATTCTCTTTATTCTAATCAGGGTGATAAACGGCAATCACTTGTCCACGAACAGGAAAAAGATCCTGATATCTCCTGTTTGTTTCAACGGGCCATTAGTGAGACTGAAGCCATTGAAGTACCTGTCTGTAATTTCATTAAAAATGGAATTCTTACGAGAAAATGGAGACCTCCCGAGGTACCTACTGGTGACGAGTGGTCAGCGAACTACCAAATTGTAGTTCCAAAACCTTACAGACAGGAAATACTTAGTCTGGCCCAAGAACCTTCATTGGCTGGCCATTTAGGGATTAATAAAACTTATCACAATATCTTGAATCACTTTTATTGTCCAAAAATCAAACGTGATGTTTGTAAATACTGCAGATCTTGTCATACTTGTGAAATGGTAGGAAAGCCCAATCAGAAGATACCTAAGGCTCATCTGCAACCTATTCCTGCATTTGATGAACCATTTAGCAGAATAATGGTAGATTGTGCCGGTATCTTACCTAAGAAAAAAACAGGCAACCAATATGTGTTGACCATAATGCGTGCGTCAACAAGATTCCCAGAGGCAATTCCTTTGAGGAATATTAAAACTAAAACAATAGTAAAAGCTTTGGTAAAGTTTCTTTTACCGATTTTGGCCTTCCCAAATCTGTCCAATCTGATCAAGGGTCAAATTTTATGTCTGGAATTTTTCTGCAAGTTACGCATGAATTAGGCATCCAACAATTCAAATCTGCTTCCGATCACCCTGAGAGCCAAGGGGCTTTAGAAAGATTTCATCAGACGTTGAAAAGTGTGTTTCGATAATATTGTTTTGATACGGGTAAAGATTGAGATGAAGGCATTCATTTACTATTGTTTGCTGTTCGAGAATCACTTCAAGGAGTTTTAAAATTCAGTCCCTTTGAACTAGTGTTTGGACTCACTGTGCGTGGACCATTGACGTTGTGGGAAGAGAAACTTCTTTCTAATGAGGATAGCGAAATCAATCTTCTCGATTATGTCTCTGATTTTAAGTATAAGTTGTCAAAGGCTTGTGAGGTTGCAAGAGAGAAACTGCACTCGCCTCAGTCACAAATGAAATTAAGGTATGATAAAAACTCAAAGGAAAGGAGTTTTCAGCTTGGTGATAGAGTTCTGGCTCTCTGGCCCATGCCCGAAATCCTCTTCAGGCCAAGTATTATGGTCCCTACACAGTTGAAAAGAAAGTAAATGATTTAACTTGCATCATAGATTCTCCAGGGAGGAGAAAACAAAAACAACCTCGGCAAATACACATGTTAAAGGAGTATATTGAGAGAGATAGACAGGTAAATGATGCAATTAATTTAGCTGTACCTGTCCCACTCACTGAGGGTTTATGTGAAGGAATGCAATCGGACACTATTTACTTTGGAGTGACAAATATTCGAAATTCAGAAATTATTAATAATCCGGACCAGAAACTTTCACATTTGCAACAACAAGAAAGGAATGAACTTAAACAGTTATTATTTGACTATGAGCACTTATTTCCAGATGTTCCTACAAAATCAACCAAAATTTTTCATGACGTTGAACTTGTGAATTCCAAACCTGTGAAAAAACACCCATACAGATGAACCCTCTCAAACAGGAATACTCGAAAAAAGAAATTCAGTATTTGCTGTAAAATTATTTCATAGAGCCTTGCAAAAGTGGCTGGAGTCCACCATGTATACTTGTTCCGAAGCCAGATAAAGCTTTCCGTATGTGCACTGATTATAAGAAGGCGAACAGTGTGACTAAAACCGGTTCCTTTCCATTACCAAGAATCGATGACTACATTGATAAAATTGGAGATGCCAAGTATGTCACCAAATTTGGCCTTCCAAAAGGATTTTGGCAAATTCCACTAACTGAAAGGGCAAAGGAATTTTCGGCATTCGTGACTTTATCAATATAAAATGATGCCGTTTGGGATGAAGGGTTCGCCAAATACCTTTCACCGTTTAATGAATATGATTACCTCTGGGCTATGTAATTGTGATGCTTACATCGATGATGTCATCATCTACATTAGCACCTGGAAGGAACATTTAACAACAATTTGGAAATTATTTGACAAACTTACTGATGCAAGTTTGACAATCAATTTATCCAAAATTGAGTTCCGCCGTGCTTGTGTAACATTTCTAGGACATATTGTGGGACATGGACAAGTTAAACCTACAGATGCTAAGGTTAAGGCTATCTCTGAATTCCCTCTGGCTATCAATAAAAAGCAACTGATGCGATTTTTTGGTATGGCTGGATACTATCGGAAATTTTGTTCTAATTTTTCCATAATTACTGAACCCCTGACAAATTTACTGAGCAAGAAAAACAAGTTTCTTTGGACTGATAAATGTCAGAAGGCTTTTGATAAGTTAAAGGCCATACTTAAAAGTGCACCAGTTCTTACAGCTTCAACTTTCTGTCAATCATTTAAACTGTCTGTTGATGAAGTGATATTGGGGTTGGAGCAGTATTGATTCAAGACGATAAAAATGGTGTTGATCATCCCGTGTGCTATTATTCTAAGAAATTAAATAAGCACCAAAGAAATTATTCGACAATCGAGAAGGAATGTTTGGCTTTGATATTGGCATTACAACATTTTGAATTTTACATTAGTTCAGCTCCATCTCTTATTATTGTGTTTAGTGATCACAACGCTCTTACATTCATCGACAAGGTGAAAAACAAAAATCAGAGATTAGTAAGGTGGATTTTGTTTTTACAGGAATATAACATTGACATCAGGCACATCAAAGGAAAAGACAATTTAATAGCTGATGCACTTTCCCGTGTATAGAAATATTATTTCATGTACACTTTATATAATTCATCAGAGTTATTCTTCCGTTTGTTTGTTTTTTACCTCATATATAATTAATCTATGGTAAAAATAAAGCTTTATTTTATAAATCTTTCTTTTTCTTTATGGGGGAAGTGTTATGCATATGTAATTTAATTATTTGTTTATAAGTTTAAAATTTTGTATTCCATTACATGTTATTGTAGTGATATATTTGTCTACTGGATTTTATATTTTTTTTTTTAGAAATTTAATTCAGTCCGGTTTGACCTGATAAACAACCAGTAGTAGAATCACTATATCTAGTTGCTGACCTTGATTCAGAACCAGTGTCAGTTTTGGGTAAACAACTGGGTTTTTTCCCCAGGGTAAGAACCATTGATTTTAGTTTAGGCTATAGTGAATACGTCATGTTAGGCATGTTAAAAGGCTTCTTGAAAATGACCACGTGACCCTCATACGGGAATCTGTTTTGCGTCTTAATTTAATGAATAACTGTTTTCTTCATAAGAGATAGTTCATTTGGGCTTTAAATCTTTGACACTTAAATATGTTTTGTTGTGACCAGTTTGAGTCGAATTTTTTATTTTATTTATGGAATTAGTGATTCTTTCCCTGGAAAATACTAGTGCTCATACAGAATTCTTGGACAAAGATATTTATCGAAATTTATTCGGAATTCCAAACTGGAATATTATTTTCTGTGAATCAACAAAGAACTGTTGACACATCAGTACAACACTGACTATCGAAGACGTCATCGTCCTCCATTTTGATTTCATCGGGACTCGAACTCAGATTCATTTAGGACATTTTTAATAATAGGACTTCTTTTTTTAATTCTAGGATTTGATTTTGGATTTGATTCATAAACTGTAAGTCCTTTATCTCCTTTTTCCCTTGTTTTTCTAGGGAAATAAATTATTTGTTAAAGTTTAGAAAGCTTGTTTGTCTTCACTCTTTTCTCGTTACTTTTGTACGAACCAAGACTCATAACTCCGTATTAACGTTTACATACATGTCAGTACATACAGTTCGAGTTTTGTTCATGTCACATAATTTGTCTACATAAAAATGGTCCTGCAAGCAACAAATTATATCTATGGACAAATATATTTATATTGAGCATATGTCAGGTGTATAAATCATCTTCTTGGTATAGACTTTGAAGCTATTCGCATAGTGTAAATCTTGTCATTTTGCCATAATATATTTACGATAATCCTCAAAAAAAGGTAAAGCATATAATGCTTATTGATAGATATATTTAATGTTGTTGCATTTCTTTGTAGGAATGAATCAGAATATAGATTATAATGAACTGCTGCGAACTTAATTGGGTAGGAGCATTTTATTATTTAAATTAATAACGGAATGGAAGGACAGCACAGCCCCACTGGCAATATAATTTAGTCTTAACAGCTAATGGAATACCGTGAGAAGCTCAATTGCAGAGATAATGGATACAATAACATCATTTCTGCTAAACAAAATATCAAAATATATAATAAGAGTGATTGTTTAAATTTAGCATGTACATTCAGCATGTACTTTTATTTTGGAATCCAGCCACACTCTTGCTAGTGGATATGAATGACAATATCCGCCCTCTCCAATCAATTCTCTCAACTCGTCACGAACAGTCAATGAGAATCTGGTTTTATTTGCAGAGTCGAAACCGGGAGTTGATATAGAACACTTTCAAATTTCTCGAGTCGCAACCCTTTAAGGTAAATGTTTCAGTTGTTTTGGGGGTTTAACCCAGTTTGTCAGCGCATGATAGCCCACATATATCGACCAGTATAGCTGATGGAGAAAGAACCCGGGAAAACTTGGCAAGAACCACCCACCAACAGGAGGCAACTGGCGAGCTTTCTTAGATGTCCACACTGTCCGAGCCCGAGACTTGAATCCACGTGTTCAGAGTTGAGATGGCAGTGATTGGTAAAGGCAAGCTCTTTAGACCACTCGACCACAGCACTGTTTAATATAATTTATTCAATTGTAAAGAGTTAAAAAGCAATCTAAAAATCATTTACCAAAAGTATTTACATATATGCAATATGTACATCTATGCACATATAATTGTACTCTACCTGTTCATTCAGTCATTTCGGGTTACTCCATGAATAAATCTAAAGCAGAAAGCCAGATAAATATTTGTAAGTGAATGGGTCTGTATCCGATTTCTCCTTACAGGCAAAATAGGGCCAGTTAATGGGAGAAGTGCTTAAATTAATCCCCCCTATAAAAATTAGTTATATATTCATATATTTGCAACACACTGATACTCCATATCTCACACCACTGATTACACGGACATTTAGGATACCATAACAAAGATTAGTTTTGTCTTGCCCCGTGGTAAAACAAAATAATCTGCATATACACACACATACATACACACGCATATATATATATATATATATATATATATATATATATATATATATATATATATATATATATATTTGAAAACATACGGCAAATTCGTCCTTACTGAATACGTCTAGCCTTCCTAATCTAAGCCCAACAAAACTACAACCAAGCATCAGTTTGTGAGACGTACGCAATGTGTGCGCACATATTTACACTCGTCAATAGTCTGTAACACTTGCATATATTATTATTATTATTATTATTTTATTATTATTATTATTATTATTATTATTATTATTATTATTATTACTTTTGTTATTGTTGTTGTTTTTGTTGTTGTTGTTGGTGGTGGTGTTTTTTCTGTTGTTTGTTACCACTCTATGGTCACACACTGATTAACAGAGAGAGGAAAACTATCAAGTTTTGTAAAACTTAACAAACAAATTAATTGTCAATATTATAAATGAAAATGAGAGAGAAAATTAAAGTATTATGCAGTCAATCCAAAAATATTCCTGACAAAACACTATTAAAGTAAAACAGAATAAAAAGTTCTGAATACATTTCAGAACTGGAAATGTACTGGTCCAACAAAAATTGTGACGTTGTCAAAATGGCGGTGTCCAGAACTCCTTTGAATAATTCACAAGAGTTCCAGAATAATATTTAAGTCCAAATAATGATCACTTTCTCTTTCCACTAAACAGTTCCAAAAAAATCTTTTCTTGAATAGTATCGAATGTTACATATATGTAATTAAATTGCTTGTGTGTTAGTTTTAAAATTCTTTTTTATTTTAATTTTGTTTCATTACATTTTATTGTAATGATTATTTTCACGGGATTCGATATTTTCTTTTAGCAAATTCTGTTTATTTTAAACGCAAAAGATATTGCATTAGCACTATTTTTAACTCACTATGGTACATAGAATTTGTAAACACTACGCGAAAACGATTGGCTATTGCCAAGGTCATTTCGGTCTACGTCTAGTCTGAATAAACAATGTTTAATTTTTTAATTGATTTCAGAGTTAGAGTCTGGTACTTAGATAGGGCTCTTCTTGCATACGTGACAAATGGCATTTTATATTATTGCGCTGTTCAAATTAGTAAATCGCGCAGCCTATCACGTGTAGTACTATGTAACCTAAAATCGAGGCTTAAAGCAGTTATCTTATGCAAGATCGGGTCAGAGTCGTTCTTAACACCCTGAGGAAACAAAGTGTTTCTAATTGTCGTTGTCAGTTTGATTTTTGTTGTTTTTGGAATTTAATAATTTATTCTCTAGGAAACTAAACAAGTGTACGTTTTTTATAAAAAGTTCTGGGAGAAAGAAATTCAGTGGAAATTTATTCTGGAGTTATACGGAAACATAAACTGTGATTCAATTGAAGAATTGTTGCCATTTGTACAACGACCATATCTGGCGCCATCGTCTTCCATATTGGAACGTCATCGAGATTCGAACCTGGATTTTATTAGAACTATTTAGTGATAGGATTTGAATTTTTTATCTTAGGATTAAAGTTTGGATCATATTCACAAACCGTAAGTCCTATTTCCAATTTTTACATTGTTTTCTATGGAAATAGATTATTTTGTTAAAACTTACAAAGCTTGTTGTCTTCACTCTTTTCTCTTGTTATTTATGTACGAGCCTACACGTGACACTAAGTACAACATAAAAAACGTCTGCAGACTTACAACAGGAACACAAGAAACAAGAAGCACTCTTAAATAGGAATATTCTCTCAGTTCTCCTTAGATACACCTTCTACTTAGAGTACATTTCACAACATACTATCATGAATATTTAATTTAATTGTTTCTTTGTTAGTTTTAAATTTTTTATTTTATTAGATGTTACTGTAATGTAACATCGTTTGCTGGACTTGACCGTGTCCAAAATTGAATTCATTTCTGCTTGACCTGATTGACTTCTTTATCTTTTTAAATTTATGTAAACAACTAATACTAGCTTTATCACCCTCTATGTGTATGAGCTTATTATCAGGATTATTATTCAGGTAAACAACGAAGGAGTAAATATGTTGAGCAGGGTCAGGGATTTGGAGATTCCTAAGTGAATTTTGTAGGCTATTGTGTTGTAAATAAAGAAGGCTCATTAGATCATTCTTGAAGGTTATTTTCCATTAGAGAATGGTTGTTTTTAGAAAATGATAATTGTGATATGAGGTCAAACGGAGAAATATATTATCTTGTGACTGTGAGGATTTTACCAGTCGTGCTTTAACATCTAGCACTTTAAGATGTATTATGATGTGACCAGTTTGGGCTCAATTGTTTTTTCTTCAAATTATTGAATTCAAGTGATTCTTTTCTCTGGAAATACAAAAGTGCCCTGATAAAATTCTTGGAAAAAGACATTCACTGGAATTTAAACCGAATTCAAACCTGGAATTATATTTCTGTGATTCAGCAAGAGACTGTTGACACATCAGTACTTCGTAGGCCATAACAGACACGTCATTGCCTTCAACTTTGGATCTCTTTGGGACTTGAACTGAGTTTTATTCAGGACTGTCTTTAATTCTTGGATTATGTTTGGTTTTAATTCGCAATACATTAAATTGTTTTCCTCATTTTTCACTTTGTATTCTAGGGAAATAAATTATTTGTTAAATTTTTAAAGCTTGTTGCCTTCGCTCTTTTCTATTACTTATTTTAAGGCACAGACTTATAATAATACCCCCACGTGACAGACCGTTATTCTCAAAAAAAAAATGCTTATTCATGTGACCTATTCCATCCTAGAAGAATTACTTAATTCTTCTAGATCCTTTAAAAACCCTACCTTCCAATGAGAAATTAACCCAAATTCGTCAACAGGTCCTATTATAAAAGGTATTATTAGTAATTATCAACACATACGTAACCAGCTATTTATAGGTCCTAAATAAATTTACATTCTTAATATTCTTGAAATACCATAGTCACGTAGGCAAAATCTAACTAAAGATAATAACTATATTTTTCGAAACTCCTCGCACATGATTTTATATCTCGGATTTTATTATTATGATTCAAAAAAAGACTATTGACACATCATGAAGACACAGGATACCAAAGGCAGATCAACAATTCCAGCGCTTGATTTATTTTAGAATACCACTACAGTCTATTCAGAACTTTAATCATGAGAATATGTTTTCGAAATTCTATCATTATTTGGGATTTAATTCTCAATACCTTGAGTTCTATTTACATATTTAACTTTGTGTTATAGGGAAATAAATTGTTTCTTGAATTTTGTAAAACATGTAGGTTCTCATTCTTTTCTATTGCATATTTTGAGACCATAGAGTCGTAGTAGAAACTTGGACCTCGTCCTTGGGATGCGAATATCTCATAAATATTGAAGAAAACGTTGTTTTCAAAATTTAAATGACCTATCCTATGTCCCAGGTTTTATTTCACATTTTAGAAATCAATAATGAATCGAAGGGGCTTTTGCAATGTCATCTAAAGGGGAGAATGTTATTTCAAATCCTACCCAGGAATTGTTAGACGCCTTGCAAAAGGATGAATTGCTCCATCGTGCTAGAAAATATGATTTTTCTCAGGCGGAGTCTTCTTTAACGAAGCAAGAAATAAAATATATTATAGTCCAATATTTGGTGGAAAAGAATGTTTTGGGTAAAAGTGTTTGACGTTTGATTAATAAGTCTCTATCTGGCTCTGACATGAAAAGAATTGAAATTAAAATACAAGATGGAATTAGAGATTAAAAAAAGCATCACTTACAGAAAAAAGAGAACGAAATGCATATTCAAAAAGAGAAAACAGAAAGGCAACTACAACATGCAACCAGAGGAAAGAGAGAAAGAAAGAGAAGGTAGGCTAACGTAAATAAAGAGGGAAAAGGAAGAAAGATTCAGACGGAAAACACAAGGAGAACACGAAGAAAGGGAATTTCAGTTTCGTTAAAGGAATTAGAGCTGGCAAGTAAAATGCATGTGCCTACTTTCCACACAAATTCAGGTTTTCATGTTACTAAAATGATAGGTTAGTACCCCTTTTAAAGAAAATGAAGTAGATCAACATTTTCCTCGTTTTGTAAAAGCAAATGCTGAAAATTCGAAAAGGCCAAAGGAGCATTGTAGATTTTTAATAACAAAGTGCACATTTGGCAAAGCTCTTGACATTTACAACTGTCAATACATAAACGTGCTGCTTATGATCTGATTAAGGAATGTATCTTGAAGGGTTATGTGTTGGTACCTGAGGCTTATCTGCAAAAGTTTAGGAACTATTAAATAAGAAAGTGGACATACCCGTGCTGAGTTTGCAAGAGAAAAGGAGCAATTATTTAATTGGTAGTGTTTAGTCAAATGAGTTGGTCAAAATTACGAAATCTTAGACAACTCATATGAATTGAAGAGTTCAAGAATTGCGCCAGTAGTGTCATTAAGACTGACCTTGAAGAGCTCGCACATCTGACGAGTATTCCTTAGTTCATAAAGTTTCTTTTCTCAGTAAGTCTTCCAGTCAGCAGTCTACTGGTGAACAAAAATATTTCAGCGTCACAGGAAGCTCTTGATATATATATATATATATATATATATATATATATATATATATATATATATATATATATATATATATATATATATATATATATGGTACAACCTTTAGATATCATGTTCCTGATAAGATTGGTAAGATTCTTCTTTTTCTATATAAACCTTTTGCAAGAAGAAATAGCACGTTATTTTTGATTGCTACAAATTGAAAAATAAGCATCAAGATAGACCTATTCCAGATATTGTTATTTCTAAGAGGTCATGGTCACTATCGCGTATTGAAAGGAATACATTGTTGGTTTCAACAAACCCCAGTGTGATTTTATTATCTAGTATTATGGAGAATTATGAAAAAGTTCTTATGAACGGTAATATATCACTCTTTAGTGATTCTGTAAATCCTGTCCCTATTAAAATGTTAAGGACCGCAGAAGCTACTCAGTTTTTTTTATTATTAGGTACATTGCCTATTCTGAGTGGTCATCTTCTAATGAGTGTTCTTATTCAGGGAGTAGAGCGCGGCTTTCTTAATGTTCCTCTCCATTGTATAAATTATCTTTAGATGTAATATCATGACCCGTTATGGTTGGAAAAGTGATATTTTTACCCATTGAGGGTATTCTTTTATAATTAGGCAATGACCTAGCTGGAGATAATGTGCTCGTTAATTCACTTGTAACTAACAAGCTTCGTTTGGATCAAAAAGTCTCTCCGATTGAAAAAGAATCCCTGCTTGTGCATTTACCTGAGCTATGGGAAACAAAACTCTTGAGAAAGATGTTGATCAGGAAGTTATTCCTTTACTGACAAATGCATTGATTAGACTTTTGATTAGGTCACATTTGCTCCCGTATTGATCAAGCGACACATGTTTATCACATTGATCCTCTTTTTACTGTTCATTGTCTTGATTATAGTCAGGGTGACAAAACGATATTTCTTGAAGAACAGAAAATAAGATCCTGAGATCTCTTGTTTGTTTCATAGGGCTACGAAAGTAACTGTATACAAAGAAGTGACTGTTTGTTGTTTTGTTAAAAATGGAGTCCTTATGAGAAAATGAACACCACCTGAGATACTTGCTCTTGGCGAGTGGTCACAGGGCTATCAAATTGTAGTTCCAAAGTCTTATAGACTGGAAATTCAGAGTTTATGCGACGACGCAACGTTATCTGGTCAAATAGGGATCAATAAGACTTAGCACAAGTCCTCAATTACTTTCACTAGCACAAAATGTTAAGTGATGTTTGTAAATACTGTAGATCGTTTCACACTTGTCAAATGATTGGAAATCCCGGACAGAAAATACCTCAGCCTCATCAGCAACCTCTTCATGCATTTAACGAACCATTAGCAGAATAATGGCGGACTGTGCTAATCACTTTCCTAAAACCATGTCAGGCAACAAGTAGGTATTGGCCATAATGTGTGTGTATACAAGATTCCCATGGCAATTCCTTTGAGGATTATTAAAACAAACAACATTATACGAGGTTTGATAAGAAAACTTGTTCTACTCAGATTGTCGAATCTGATCTGGAATCAAATTTTATATCTGGAATTTTCCAGCAAGTTAGGCATGAATTAGGCATTCAGCAATTCAAATATTCTGTCTGTCAAACTGAAAGCCAAGAGGCTTTAGAACGATTTCATCGAACTTTGAAAAATAGGATTCGGTGATATTGTTTCGATATTGGATATAATGGGAACGAATGTGTTCAGTTGCTACTGTTTGCTGTTAGGGAATCAGTTCAATAATCTTTTGAATTTAGTTGAACTAGTTTTCGACATATTATTAGTGGGTCATTGAAGTTGTTAAAATCGAAACGTCTTTCAAATGAAGATGTAGAAATGAACCCTCTCGACTATGTTTCTAACTTGAATGAGAAGTTGTCAGAGGCCTGTGAAGTTTCAAGAACTAATCTACACTCTATTCAGTAAACAATGATATTAAGATATGACAAAAATATGCGGGAAACGAGCATTCAGCCGGTTGACAAAGTTTTCTTCACTTGCACATACCACAAAATCATCTTCAGGCTAGTTACTATGGTCCTTGCATAGTTGAAAGGAAGTGATTTAAATTATACCGTTAATATCCTTGAGAGACGAAATCAAAAGCCAGTTTGCCACATGAAGATGTTAAAGAAGCATGTTGATAGAGATAGCAGGTTAGTCATACACTCAGGCTGCTTTCTCTAGCAATTATAATTTCGTATTTTAAGATCTCAGTAGAATCAAATGTGCTATTGTTTGTTCATTCTTTCATTTGAGTTGGAATTTACTTGTTGAAATTATTTAATTAAGTGATTCTCTGGAACTACAAAGTGCTAATCAATAATACTTTGGATTTATAGTAAAATTTCAAATTATGGTCAACAAGTATTGGTTCCATGACTTGGTCTTCGGTAAGATACCTACCAAGTCTACCATTATTCTTCTAAATGGTTCGCAAAATACAGGAATCGGTTGTAAATGAGCTTTAGGTACATTTTGGTTAGGTTTTCCAACTATTTGTCAAGTGTGACAAGATCTAAAGCAATTAGAAACATCATTTGTATTTTTCGGTCAAAAAATGATTTAAGACCTTGTCATAAGTTTTAGTGACTCCAAAATGGTCTGCCAATGGTGTTTCACTGGATAAACTAAATAGTTTATGTCTATACGACTTAGGAATAGCACGTTTTGATAGCTCACTTACCACTCGTCACCAGTGGGTACCCGAGGTTGTCTCCACGTTCTCATAATGACTCAATGTTTCAAACACACAGCAAGTTGGTACCTCTGCGGAAACAACTTCGCTAATAGCTCTTTGAGTCAAATAGTAGATCTCATTATCGTTTCCTGTTTGACAACAAGTGATTTATTTTGTCGCCATCATTAGAAATAAGAGAATGGGTGATTAATTGAGGATCATAATGATCAACACCTTTTCTTTGATCAGTAATAGGAGCAAAAGTCACCACATCAAAAGCTTGACCAATACATGTGTCAGCCAAAACAATATTATTCTGATCGACTTCTTCATCAGGAGCTCTTTTTCGAAATTGCTCTATTGACTGTTCAAACAGGATATAAATCAGGGGTTTAATTTCAGTATGATCAAGTTTTTGACCCAAACAAGGCTTGTCAGTTACAAGTTGGTTAATCACATCTTTATCTCAAGCCGCCATTGCCTTGCAATAAATGAACACTCTCAATGAGTAAATAATTCACAGCACCAGTAGTGACTAGCACTGAAAGTAACTCTGATGTCAAAATAACATTATGGTGAGGAATCTTAATAAAACCGCACTCTACGCCATGAACAAGAACACTTGCAGCAGAAGAATACTTTTCAGCCAAAGGCAAAGTGGTAATACAAGGCTTTGAGAAGCTCTGTGTCGCTTAATATTTTGTCAGGAATCAACAAAAAGTGATATAAAACATTTAGACATGAATGATTCATACTTCTCTCTAATAGAATCAGACTTGGGTTTGTGTGACCCCACAAATGTATTATTTCCAATACACGACCCTGACCTTGACCTAAAAGACTTAAGATCATTTGGAGCTGCTGTCTTTATTTTGTTACTTAACTTTGAACTAAAAACAATTATAATAAAATGCTATTTTCTAAAGTATCTATCTTGCGTTCATCAAGGTACAATTTGATATCAACACGGACGCAGTTCCTAAACTCTTCAACTAACATGAGTTGTCTAAGTTTGTCATAATCTTGATCAATCTTTTTAGAGGCACATCGCATATCAAATAGATGTTACTCTACTCTAGCAAACTCGACATGGGTTCCGCTATTTTCTTTTTAATAATTACGAATCCTCTGTAGATATGCCTCAGTTACCAACTCTTAACCCTTAAAGATACATTCCTTGACCACATCATAATCAGAACTTGATTCTACTGACAATGAAGTATAACCTTCACGAGCTTTGCCAATAAGCATACTCTGTAGTAACAAAATCTAGTGCTTTCTTGTCCATTTTAAATTCTCGGCTACACTTTTAAAATGAGAAACGTATGTGTCTACCTCTTTATCTTTAAAAGGAGGAAGTATTCTAATATTTTCGTTAACAGCAACAGCTTTAATCTCATGAGTTGGGTGTTGTATGCTTGCCAGTTCGAATTATTTAAATTGTATTCGCATTTCTATCTCTCTTTCTTACTTTTGTACTTGCAATTACATTATACATCTCTGTCATATCTTTTTTTTAATCTGCAATTGCTTTTGCATCTATCCTTCTTAATTTTGAATTTGTATCTCTTTATTTCCCTACATTTGGAACTGAATTTTCCTCTTTTTCTTTCTCTTTCTTCCTTTTGCATTTATAATTTGATCTCCATGTCTATTTTTCGTTTTGAATTTGCCTCTCTTTCCTCATTTTGCATCTGAAGCTCACGTTTTATTAACTCCCTTTCATTCTTGTACTTTCATTTGAATTCCCTAACTTGCAAGTTGCAAGATGGAGACTTAATAATCTAACCCAAGGGACTTTTATCAAAATATTCGTTTCTACCAAATAGTGAACCAAGAAAATATTTAGTCTTATTTTTACAAATATTGCTTTGCCTGAATTCGTCCTTCTTCAAGGACTCTAAACTATCCTATCAAGGATTTTAAAAGAAAATCCACTTTAGTTGATATTGTCAGAGCTTGCTGGTTTCACTATGAAAACCCAAAACATAAGGGACCAAGAAAATGCCGAAATAAAATCAATTTAAATGTCATTAAAGAGATTTTCATTTCTCTGAAATAGTTTGACATTCGTATTCCGGACGAACCCCCAATTTCTGTTACGACTCTATGGTCACAAACTAAGTAACAGAAAAAAGCACATAAAAATTTAATTATCAATTTTATAAATGAAAATATGAAAGGAACCTACAGCATTATGAAGTGAATCCCAAATAATCCTAAACGAATGAAGAGTTCCATATAAATTTTATAACCGGAAATGTCCTAGTGCAACAAGAATCGTGACTTTGTCAAGATGGTGAACTCCTTCGAATAATTCACAATAGTTCTAGAATGGTATTATAGTCCAAATGATAAACACTTTCTATTTTCTTTAAATAGTCCAAAGAAATGTGTTCCTCTCGAATAGTATCTAAGTAGAATAGTAAAACATGTCAGCATACTTACAACAGGAACACAAGACAAAGGAATGACTCGAACATTTGAATGTTCTCTCGGTTCTCTCTTTATATATACATTTTATTACGACTATATTTCACAATATACCCAACGTAACAGATCATGCTACTCAATAAACATTTCGAAATGCTTATTCATGTGACCTAGCCCATTCAATGAGAAATTACTTAAATCTTCTAGAAGAATCCACACCCCACCAGTCAAAGAGAAACTAATCCAGTCGTCAACAAGTCCAACAAGTCTTATAATTAAGATTATTATTATTGATTGTCAAGACATACATCAGCAGCTATTTGTATATCCCATGTAATTGTATGCTATTAATATTCCTAAAACAGATCCTTTCTATGTAAGCAAAATTTAACTAAAGATAATCATATAATTTACATCCATTAATAGAAATTACAAAAATTAGGTGATATCATGTACCAGGAGGTACAACAAAATATATATACGAATAACATTACTACGATTATTATTATTATTATTATTATCATTATTATCATTATTATTATTATTATTATTATTATTATTATTATTAATCTTGGTCATTATCCCACTACATCATGTTCTTGGAATACTTCCTTTCTACCTCTATGGATAACTTTATCGGGATCGAGTTTCTATCTATTGTGCATGGTGTCAATCATTTATTCCAAACCTGGGATTGGATCAAAATATTTTGGTTCTCTACCTGATAGGCACAATCATAATTTTTTTGAATTATTTCATACAACTTTGTTGGACTCATGGTAGCACAAAATAAATATCTATTTTACCAGTTTTAAGATCATTTCTCAATTTTTTCGTCATTCTTTCTCCTAATTTGTATCCTTTGTTTGCACATCTCCTCCATTTAAATATGTCCAGACAAGAATTTATCTTGACTTTAGCGTTTTGTGCTTGTGAAAATAATGTCTTTCTTCCCCTGAAGAAGAACTATTTTGGCCAGAAACTTGGCAAGATACGAGTCGCATCGTCAGCTAGACAACAATGTCGTCGGCTGCAATTATCGCGTGTCAGATTGGAAGTTTGAGAATTATTTTCAAGAGCTCCAGCACTATTGAGAGAGCTGTCTAAAAAGTGTGAATATAATGTAATTGGGAATGAGGTTCAATGCATAGATATCATTATTTCGCAGTCTTCATTTTTCCCCTATAATGACAAGGAATTCAAAACTTTTGCTATGATTACTGTGCTAATCAGTCGTATTTACAACTGGCGAGTGTTTTATTATATGAGCAGCTAACACCTTTTCACAGTACAGTCTTTTCTCCAGCAGGATTAGTCGCGACTGAAAAGCTTTCCAGTGCGGTATAAACTGCTAATTGTTGGTGTTGGAACATGTTTTCAAATCATAGGCTACTTCTGATGAACGTCGAGGAATTTTTTAACATTTTTATCATTTATATTCAACAAAAATATTTTAAAGGTAACTATTGTTTTCACTAATATTTCTTTGCACGAACTTCATATTTTAGTATAGTAATATACTTAGACTTCATTGGTGTGGAATACTGTGAATTTTATATCTTCATAAGATAACAATTTTTGAGAATGTCTTTGTTACAAATAAAGGAAAATTCCACGAACAGTGGTCCCTTTCTTGGAAGAACATGATCCGTTGCACTGCCTACAGATTGAAGTAACACTGAAAATGTAAGAGTTTTATACTGTATATGTATGTATGAAATGCGGGGATTTAGATATTAAGGTGAAAGTCCTTGAATACCACTCATGCAAGATACTAAGTTTGTCAGTGGAAAACGGCTTATAGGTATTCCAATGAAAACTCAGCTACCAGATAAAGTTGGGTGCAATGCAATAAACATAAAGAAAAGAAGAAAAAAGGAAGACTTATGGAATCACTTTGATCCAATAATTAAAAAGTCCCAAACTCTCTGAAATGCATGAAAATAAGATCATGACTCTTAGGACTCACCATTTATATAAACTTTTAAAAAGTTAAATATAAATAACAATGACACCCTAGATACCCCTCCCCTCCCCCCGCCCCCTCTCTGTGTCTTTCTGGTCGTTATGAATAGGAAAGACTACATTAGTGAAGCAAGTAGACAACTAAGTGATTCCAGGTTCTACCAAACACTAGACCATGATCCATAACTAGAATATGCAAAAACTAGGCGTACACCATCGGGCACACAGACCAGCAAACTAGAAACTACTTAAACCTAGAAAACCCAAGGGCATTTAGATTTTATCTTGTACCTAAAATCCACAAACAAGTAAACCCGCACAGGCCTATAATCTCAGGTAACGGGCATCCGACAGAAAGGATATCAGAATATTTGGATCATTTTATTAGACCACCTATCCACAAATTACCATCATATCTTCAAGACAAGACAGAATGCCTCATAAAAAGCAAAGCAAGCATACTATTACTGCCAGAGACATTGCTTGTTTCCTTAGATGTCACATCTTTGTATACTAACATACTGTACAATGATGGGATACAGGCGTTTAGAGAAGCATGGGAAACAAGAACTGTAGACAATCCACCCACACACTTCTTAGACCAATTCCTGGAGCTTGTCCTAAAACTCAATACCTTTGAATTTAATGAAGAATACTACCTCCAAATCAATGGAACCGCAATGTGTACAATAATGGCCCCTTCGTATTCACGGCAGAAGTCTCCAACTCAAACAACGTTTTCCTGGACACAACAACCAGACTGGTAGAAAACAAACTCCATGCAGACATCTACTCGAAACCAACCGACAAACACCACTATCTCCTCCCAACCAGCTTTCATCCAAAAACTGCATTATGAACATCCCATATAGCCACGCACTGAGGATACACAGAATTTGCTCCGACGATGAAACATTCTTAAGATGGTCTGAAGAGTTATCTAAACATTTAATTACCGAGGCTACGACAAAGACCTGATTGCGGAGGCAAACCAAGGGGCTAAACAAACAAACAACGATGACCTACTTAAATATGGAGAGAAGGAAAAGGCTGATAGGACACCATTTATCCTGACCTACCATCCAGACAATCCATAAGTAGGTAAAATCAACGGGAAACACTTACGCACTAACATTAATCCTCCTGAACAAACCTATAGCAGCCTATCGGAGACCAAAAAACCACAAGGACATCCTAATCAAGGCGAAGCTAACGCCAATCACTAATCAAGAACACCCTAGTCACTCTGGCCCCTGTGGCGATAAAAGGTGCAAAACCTGTCAACGTATGATAGAGACCAGGACATTTTCTAGCACAGTGACTAGAAAACAACTAAATATACATGGTCCAAACAAAACCTGCAAAACAGAGAATGTAAATTATATCATCACATCTAAGATCTGTAGCCTTCAGTATGTCGGAGAACTGAAAAGCTACACAAAATGATAAACCTTCATAGATCTGCTTGGATGACAAGAAGCTCAACAGAAGCCCGGTTGCAGAACATTTCTCTTCCCTTGGCCACCTTTGCAGTGATATAACACTTATTGCAATTGCTAACAACCCCAAATGGAGTTTCGAAACCAGGAAAGAAAAGGAATCTTACTGGATACGCCGCCTTAGAACATTGAAACCAAGCGGTTTAAACCCAAAAGACTAGAAAAAGACAGCCACGCACAAATCAAATTGTCTTTTTGCAGCCGACACATTTTCGTTTAAATAATTCTCTAAATTTGCTTATTAGCCTATAATTACTATTATAACAATGAAATGTAGGGGATATAATTTGTGCATACATAAGTTTACATAAAATAACAGATGTCGTTATGGCTCATGGATTTCTAGGTCAATAAAAAATATTTTCCAGCATCCGCAACAAGTTGAAATAAACTAGTTGAAACATAATAAATTTAAAGGTTTAATTCCTGTAGAAACAGTCATGTAAGGGTTTGCAAACACAAGGGTTTTTCTGCTTTATTTGTTTGTCTTGTCTATGTTTTGTACTTGCATTTGAAAATCACTCAGAGTCGAAAGCGCTCAGCCTAGTTAGATACTAGTTTTGCACTGTTCGTTGTCAGTTTATCGCATATATATATATATATATATATATATATATATATATATATATATATATATATATATATATATATTGTATACGACCCCTTCAAATGTGTTTTTAATTATTTCGATAAACCATATCTCACTAACATAATACCCCAACACTATTTACAACCTTTTTCACAAAATACATATCATGAAATATGATTACTACTTCGTTTATTAAAAAATTCTCCACCAAATAGGAATCTTTCTATCCAAGCTGTACCATCCGCCATGTCTATTTTTTTAGAGAAAAAGAAGGTTGGATCATAAAGGAAAAACCTGTGCCTCACCAACGTTTAATTAAAGAACTAGCTCACTATGCGGAGAGGGAAACGTGAACAAGTTATATTGAACAAGTTCTTAATATTCCTAACATCATCAACATTAATTGATAATAAGTTATTTCAGATTATTAAGAATAACAGACATACAAGCAGTATGTTTCTACATGCAGATGATGGAGAAATTAGATCAACTTTAATGTTTACTTAGTCCTTAACCAGTAAATGAAAACCTACAAGCGCATGGGTAAGAAATTAAATCAGCACTAATAGTGTTTAACCAGAAAATGAAAAGGTGTCTTCTCACAGACCAGAGATTACATGCAGCAATAATGAATTACTGAAATAGCTTGGTTGGTATAATTGCTAAATATCCAGATTCAGTGTCTACCTAAAATACTTTGCGTATATAATTAAGTACCACCTAAGTAATTCATGCTAGACTAAAAACAAAACAGATTAAAAACACTGCACGATAATTTTCACAATAGCAAATACAAAGCAATAATAATATAAATTGCTACATGAGTGCTAAATGAAGAACCCCAGGTCTGCCAGATAGGCTCTGCGAAGGTGCTGGGGTTATGCTACGTACACGCAACGTGATTCTTGTCACACATTGGTTCTATATCTTGTCTGCCTTATGAACATCATAACTTTCCGTTTTGCCGATGTTCTTATATAGGGATAAAGTCTAGTGAATGAAGAAACAAACAAGGCCAAATGACCCCCTCCCCTCTGCGTACAAATATATCAACCCAAGTAAGCTTAAATTGCGCTGTGAAGGAACTGGTCCTGTCACAAATATTAATCGTGTTGTAACAAATCTATATGTGGTAAGTGGGTTTTTCTATCTACTATCTACAGGGTGAGATATTTTAGGTAATAAGGTGGACAATTTGCAAACAAGTTTCGAAAATTAGATTAAATCAAGTAACAATTAACTTTAATATCTTTATCAAACAGTGAATTCACATTTTTTAAAATAACGAAGAGTGTAAAAAATTCATGTTGTGATGAAAATTTTAAATGAACGTGTTTTGTCTAAACGACAGTTATTGTCTAACAGATGAAAAAATATCTCTACTAAATCAATTTATAAGATCATAATTTACATTTTGTAACAGAAGGACTATTTGTTTTAGCACTAGTTTCTATTTTCTATAATATTTTTGTGTTCATGTTTTGGTGCTACGATTTCATACAATTTATACCTATGTCTCCCAACCGTCAAACTACAATACCCATTCCATTTTACCAGAACATATATTGTACCATTCATTCTTATAATTCTCAAAATTTTCTCAGCCTTGAAATTGTCACCTTATGTGCTTTATAAAAAGATTCCTTCAATAGTTTCACCCTTTAAGTCTTCTAATAGATCTATATTTATATATCTATCTATCTATCTATCTATCTATCTATATATATATATATATATATATATATATATATATATATATATGGTCGCTGGTTTTAGATTGATACCTATCTATTGATTGGTGATACGAAGTATTATGTAAATCAATGATGTTTGTTAATATATCTATCCAGTTTCCTCTTTCATTTTAATTAAATATTTAGTTGAAAGTTTCATCTTCTATTCTTTAGAGTTCGATTGAAACCTTCCACTACTTCATGTCTAAATAGAAAATAATCGATCTTTTCATTATACAGTATTTTCTTAATCTATCGGTTACTAAATCTATTTTATTTGATTGGACTGCATAGTCTGATTTTCCCTCATGCAAATGTCACTGAAAGCGTACGCTATGTAATGTCAGTGTTGCTTTAATTTTGTTCGCCCAGTCGTATTTATAGAAGACACCTATCACTGTTAAAATGTATTTGTATCGATTGTTTTAGGTTTGATAGGCCTGGAACAGATACTGTTAAAATGTATTTGCATCGATTGTTTTAGTTTTGATAGGCCTGGAACAGATACTGTTGAAATGTACTTGTATCGATTATTTTAGGTTTGATAGGACTGGAACATATACTGTTGAAATGTATTGGTATCAATTATTTTGTCTGATATGCCTGGAACAGATACTTTTGATATCTACGTAGCTGATATAAACACTTCTATCGAGAAATCTTTCTTAGCTTGCTTATATAGCTTGTTCAAAAACTAATTTTTAAGTTCAGAATATTTTATATTAATTCTCTTGTGTCCCCAATTAATATTTAGTTGGATGCACCATTGCTTTTAGGGTCATAGTTCAGGCATATTACAAACCTGTATAACTAATTAAAATACAGATATATTACAAACCTGTCTAACTAATTAAAATACAGACGTATTAAAAACCTCTCTAACTAATTAAAATACAGACGTATTAAAAATGCAGACATATTAAAAACCACTCTAATTAATATACAGACGTATTAAAAGCTCTCTAATTAAAATACAGACATATTATAATTAAGATACAAACATATTAAAAACCTGTCTAATTAAAATACAGACGTAATATAAACCTCTCTAACTAATTAAAATACAAACATATTAAAAACTTCTCTAATTAAAATACAAACATATTAAAAACCTCTCTAACTAATTAAAATACAAACATTAAAAACCTCTCTAACTAATTAAAATACAGTCATATTAAAAACCTCTCTAACTAGTTTGCAAAAAAATGGTATCTAGAACTAATTCAAATCTCTCTCTTATCACAGTATCATCCAGTATTATCCAGTATTATCCAGTATCATCCAGTATCATCCGGTATCATCCAGTATTATCCAGTATCATCCAGTATTATCAGGTATCATCCAATATTATCCAATATCATCCAGTATCAACATCATCCAGTATCATCCAGCATTATCCAGTATTATTATCATCCAGTATCATCCAGTATCATCCAGTATTATCCAGTATTATCCAGTATCATCCAGTATCATCATCATCCAGTATTATCCAGTATCATCATTATCCACCATCATCCAGTATCATCATCATCCAGTATCATCCAGTATTATCAAGGAATATCATGTATCATCCAGTATCATCCAGTATCATCATCATCCAGTATCATCCAGTATCATCTAGTAAAGTGAAAAGTACTGCAATGCAACTAAAATGCATGGTGAACAAAGTATTTTGTTGAAATAGTAAACAGTTTATTTTTGTAACTTATTAATACATTGAATAACATATTGGTATATTTTATGTACATATTAGTGTATTTTATTAATTTATTATCTTCGCTGGTTTCTGGGAGAAAACAACTATGAAAATATCAGCGAGCAATATTCTTGATTGGTGTAAAATGTATGGTCGACAGCTTTTCAAGGGCATCAAATGGAATCAATTATAAAAATTTTTCAACTTAAGAAATAAAGGAAAGTATGATTTCTAGTTTAAAAAATGTAGTATAAATTAGGCTGTTATGAAAATCACCCCAAACTTCAGAATCGTACAAAGAATACAACATGAAGATGACAATAGTTTTAAATATGATACACAATAATATATATATATATATATATATAGTATATATATATATATATATATATATATATATATATATAGAGTATATATATATATATATGTATATATATATATAAAACAATAAATGTAACTAGTGTAACATTTTTAAAATATATTTTAACGGTCCACAACAGCAATATAATTCACAGAAAATTGTGTTAGAGTCTGTAATTTATATAGTTTGTATGAAGTACCTCTAATTACGCCAGAAAGAGAAGTATTTATAAACAGTGTCATATTAATTATTTATATTTTGGTCTAAGAATGATTACAAGCACGATATAAAAAAAAAACTAAACCTGAGGGTAATAGAAACTATTGATCATTCTGGACTATTAATATCACCTTTATAAAAAAAGAATTGGTACTTATTGCATATGTTTATACCATTTATTAAAGATTGTAGTAATACTGATGTGAATTTAAATTAATCACTGAATTCATAATTGATGTATATGAATCTCCAGGGCCCAAGTTCTTAAAAATAGCATATCAATTTCTCATGTCTTTAACCATTCACAGAAGTTGCTCACTTCTTTCTCTTATCATTAATCATCACTCTGCTTTCAGGAACATAAATGTATTTTTTAAGAATAGTATGTCAGGCTTTTTTTTTTATTAAAAGGTGGGCGCCAATCTTCTTTTTTGGTATTCACTTGATAATACTGTAACTTCCTCTCACATTTCCGTTTATATCATTTATAATTAAATTTTGCGTTAAGTTGTAACTAAATGTGATGGTTATGCTTGCTTCTGTCACATAGTTTTTGACCATAGCATCGTAAGAATTATATATATATATATGTGTGTGTGTGTGTGTGTGTGTGTGTGTGTGTGTGTGTGTGTGTGTATATATATGTATGACTGAATGACTGACTGACTATGATTGATCTTTGTCCATAATTGAGGGTAGGTTAGGCCTACATGTCTAATATCATGTAGGGTAAGCATGTTTACTAAGTTTGAGTTCTGGATATAGGCTGATTCTGATTTTGCATATGTTTAGAAATGAATTGTTCTATAGTTTAATGGAAATTTCCATGAGAGCTTAGAGGGGATCTAAATGTGACTGTTTAGAATTAACCTTGATTCTCAAATTGTGTCTGAGATTTTTGTAGTAAGTTTGATTATATTAGAAGTACTCATTCCATATTTTATCATCAACCTTAGTGGAATCAGTTTAAGTTGATAATGATTTTTATCAGCTGTATGTTAGTCTGAAAACGGAACGTTTCTTATACTTTTCTGAAAATCTACGTTCAGCAATACGCAATTTAATTATATATATTTGCCCTCAAATACCACCTTTGAGAAATGAAACAGATGACGTTTTAAGGGAACCTGATGTTTAATTTCGATACTAAATGATGTGTGGGGCCTTAAAACGATGCTGGTAAGAGGTGATGGATATTTAGTATGATAGATTTTTAAGGCAGATTAATCCAATTGTGCATGTTCCAACATTCTGCTGTGTAGAAGTTTCTGCATGGCGTGCTACACGTTGAGCCACAATATGTCAGGATGTGGTGCAACAATGAACACTCCGTCTTTCTTGTGAGTCTTAGTCTTCCACCTTTCGGATAGGTATAATATACATGGTCTCCAGTAGTTACGGAAAAACTCAAGAACCAGTATCAATTTCAAAAGTCACGCCAAGTAAGCGTATATATAGTTACCTTGTCGGGCTCTGAAAGTTTCAAGTCATAACCTAGATGTCAGTGTCCATTTTATAGGGGTATACCTAGTATCCGATGCTGTCAGCATACATGACTTTGTACGTCCATGCCAAGAAAGAGCAGTATGGCTATAACATAGGAATCTCAATGGATGTTATGATTGAACCCAAAGAATATGGACAGACCAAGAGATAAAGATGATTTAAAAACCAGTTAACTGTCTGTTTATGCAGTATGGCAAATTAGAGGTGCGCTGTATTACCGATATACCGGTGTAGTACGTACAATGGTCCTTTAAGCAAATGGTTGACACGTGTCACGTATGCCAGCGAAGTGGCCAAATAGGATGTTCTTAAAGGTAATCGGGCAACATCCGACATTTGGAAACATTTCTTACTTTAAAAATAATCATGATTTAGTAACTTGCTAGCCTATACTAATCTGTTAAGTACACATATCCTTATGTGAGATCGAGACTCATACTCAGATTTTTAGGAGAGCAATTTGTCTTCTGTTTGAATTTCTCAAGTTCACTAAATATCTCGTTTGTCGAGTGTTCATAATATTCACTGGTCCTGACTGGTGAATTTCTTGCATCCCACGAAAGCATCCCCTGATATATATATATATATATATATATATATATATATATATATATATATATATATAGAGAGAGAGAGAGAGAGAGAGAGAGAGAGAGAGAGAGAGAGAGAGATTGTCAACACTGCATACTTTTATCAACAAGCTCCCTAATGTGACCAAAATGCCTTTTACAGAGTGAGTCAGATATAATGTCAGCTTAATCATCCCACTTTAGGTACAGTTTTCTATTACATCTTTTACAAACAACTAAAATTAAGGAAGCAAATTCATCTAATGAACTGACCATTTTATTGGTGTTGGGGATGATGCCTGTGATTTTATTTTGAACTGAGATTTTGTTTTCTTTAATGTGAAGATATATATGTTTCCCAGATAATATAATGGATAAAATATAACGTTATTTTGCTATAAATTATAGCAAAATACTTTTTCAGCTGTCAGCAGACAGAAATTTTAAAAACACGCGTCAGGTCTCTGCCTCAATCGTTAAATCGTTGGTCTCTAATATAATTGGTCTATAACCTTGTACTACTGTGGTGTGCTCAGAAATAGTGCAGTACATTTTTCATGGTACTCAGCTCTATTGCAATTATACAAGTATACTATATCTCAGTTTTGCTTTGAAATTTACGAAACGTTGTGGAAATTTGGGAGTTATTCTCGAACACGCCCACCGCTCTCCTTTCTACGGACGACTTCACTTTCACGAATAAACTCATTCAGTACCCATATATATTTGATACAGTAAGCTTCATCTAGTTCTTTAAGACAATTGTGATGGTCTTGTACAAACACTTCAACTCTGTGCGTATGCCGCTGGAAACGACAACATACATCAGCTTTCCTTTATGTCAGGCTTCTTTATAAAAAAAAACTGAGAAAATGCCAATGCATAGTAGCAGATTTTTAATTGTTTAAATACCTCATTAATAATTCCCATTCTGCAGTTAAAATTAAAATATCATTGAAAATAAATCGGTATTATGTGTATGCATACACAGGCACATTAATCTAAAGTTTCCAGATATAGATTCACTTGCGGTAACATTCGAAGATCTCGGCTTTTGAAATATCATCATAATGAACTTGTTGTAAGATAAACAAATCAACAGTCGCATCTTTGTGGGCGAAGGAAAATGTTTCTAAATGTTAAGGATATGGATGCCTTTCATCCAACACATGAGATGAGGTGCTCGTGTCCAAGTACATAAATACTTTTCAAGAACGGTTTGTCAACTGCTTCTCAGAGTCTGATGTCAGCTTCTAGAGTCATATCGAATCTTATTAAATGTAGCGAGTCTTGCTGTATTATCTGTTTACTAAATATTTTGGATCGAGTGTGTAGCAGTTTGTAATAGCAATGAAAAAGCTGTCTCTAAACATTATTGCTAGGAATGTGTAGCAGTAGTGCTAGCAATAAAACAGGTGTCTAGGTAACAGCATTGGTCGGTATGTGTGGCAGGAAGTGCTAGTTATTAAAAACTTTCTGTGTAGTGCAGCAGTTAGTGCTATCACTAAAAGCTTTCTGTTTAACAGTATTGCTAGGAATGTGTAGCAGATGGTGGTAGCAATAAAAGAGCTGTCTGTATCACATTATTACTATGGATGTGTAGCAGGTAGTGATAGCAATACAAAGCTTTCTTTGTACCAATATTGCTAATAACCTGTAGCATGTAGTGTTATAAATAAAAGAGCTATCTATATAACATTATTATCAAAAATACGTAGCATTTACTGCTAGCAATAAATAATCGCCTATGTAACAGTTTTGCCAGGAACAGGTCTAGTTGTGACACAAACGGTAAACTTCAAATGGTTTACAACTAACTGAACAAATATTTTGAATTTCAAAAACTGGATGAATCGCTCCATTTACAAGAAACCTTTACATGACTTGCTAATCTCGAATCGTGACTATACACTTTCTCACTTCGTGCCAAAACAAAAGGTTACAGAAATCCAACCTGCACACCCTGTTTAAATTTTTATGAAGTTACAGAAATCAGCAACGTTTTTCTTTGCTAATATACACTAATATTTAAGTGTATTGACAGATGAACTACGGTGATAATTGTTACGACTCTGTAGTCACAAACTAAGTAACAGAGAGAATCAAAACCAACATTTTTTGTAAACTTTAACAAAGAATTTAATTATCAAAGCCATAAATGAAAATATGAGAGAGATGTACAGTATTAATGTGAATCCAGCATAATCCTGACAAAGTTCTATGAAAGTCCTCAATGAATGAAAAGTTCTCTAAATCGGAAATGTACTGGTCCTCCAAGAGTCGTGACGTTGTCAAAATGGCGTTGTTCAGATCTCATGAGAATAATTTATATGTTAAATAGTACTAATAAAGTCCAAAATTTCCACTGTACGGTCCAAAAAAATGTTTTTCCATTCGAATAATATCTAAGTACAACGTGAACCACGTCTGGAGACTTACAAGAGGAACGCAAGAAATGAGAATGACTCCTACATCAGATTGAATCTTTTTTAATAATAAACCCCACGTGACAGATCACACTACTCAATTTGCGTCGAACTTGCATATCTATGTGACCTAGCTCAACCAATGTGAAGTTTTGTGAATTCTATTAGAAACGTCGAAACCCCATCAACCAATGGAAAATTAATCTAAGGGCGCAATTAATAATATTCAACACATGCGTATTTATAGACCCTATGTAATATTTTGCTCTTAAACGACTCTGGTCACGTACGCAAAACTAGCTAAAAATATTCTGTACATTTTACAGCCATGAAGAAAAATTATAAGAATTAGATGAAATCATGTAACAAGAATTAAAAAATATATAGATATACATAATACCTCCGCTCATAAGGAAAAGAAAGATGTATGCAATAAAGCTTTCTTTTCCTATATTAACTAAACACACAAATGATAATAATAATAATAGTGAAATTAAACAAGAAGATAAATAATGAATATACAAAATGTATACACAATAAAGCAATATAAAACTCTTATACACGTAAAAGTGCATCTGCAATTAAATTTTCCTTTCCCCTTGACGTGCCGAATAGCTATGTTGCAACATGGAACTACATGCTAGTTCAGTCACTTAACTAGAAAAACAATTATCCACCCCTGGTAACGTTGTACGCATGTACGACGAAAATGAACAAATCGTTCTAAGGCGAAACCAAGTTATTTCTTGCCTTATTCTATGACACTATATTATTTCGAAATGGTGAGTTCGGTTCATCCCATGCTGCACGAGGAAAGTGCTTAGCGATATACCTTGAGCACAAAGGCAGTGTATGGCTACATGACGTGTGCATAAATTACCATTTATCTTGTATTTTAGGTAATTCCGACGTGTGTCGTATAATGCCATGTTATATTCTGTTTTCTAGTTTACTTGTATGTAACTTAACAGAACGATTATATTCGCAATAATGTTGTATTTATTAAGGAAGAGAATGTGTTACTTTAAGTATTATAGATTCTTGTCAGACACAGGTTCACTTCTGAACCTGATTATCACCTTATATAGTAACCCTGATAATATAATTTGTATAAAATCAACTCAAGTTTACTTTACATGACGTCTTTACGTGCTGTTATACACGATTGTGTCATTTGTAGTTCACGGATTCAGATATTATCTTTTCATCTGACTCATTGGTTATTGATTGATTGATGGCCGGTAACTGGTGTTACCTATAGGCTCGTTCAAAAGTAACAAAAGAAAAGAGTGAAACCAACAAGCTTTGTACGTTTTAGAAAAAATAATTTATTTCCCTAGAAAACACAGTGAAAAGGTGAAAATAGAAAATAGGACTTACAGTTTGTGAAGACAATCCAGACATTTATTCTAGTACTAAACAAAACACAAGTCCTATCACCAAATAGTTTTAACTGAATCTAGGTTCGAATTTTGATGACGTTCCAAGATGGAAAATGATGACGTCAGGTGAAGTCTTTATACGAATGTCAAGAGTTCCACGTTGAACCACAACTTGTAATGTTTCAATTTAAAATAAATTTTCATCGAATGTCTTTGTCACTTGTATAGTTCTCCAGGGAATAAATTATTACGGCACCTAATAGAATATATCCTTCTTCTTGAAGATATATTATACGACTGACTATTTCACGGGGGTCTGAGTATTTTTTAAACTGAACTAAGACGTCATTTCAGGCGCGCACCATGGAACGCGTGGTTATTTCATCATCAAATAGCGCAATAACAATGGAATTTCACGTGGGCCAGGAAAATGACCTTGGCAATAAGCAATCGTTTTCGCGTAGTGTTTACTAAATCGACAAACCATGGCATGCAAAAATCGTGCTTATGCGGGCCATACTACGTTTTATATAAACATAATATCTCTTTCAAAAATATCAGATCCCGTGAAAATAATCATTACAATGAAATGTGATGACACAAAAATAAAATAAAAAGGAAATTAAAATTAACACACAAGTAATTAAATTACATATTCGTAACACTGGTGACTGGTGAATGCTGAGTGTAGTGCTGAAGGAGTGAGGTAGGGACGGAGTGATAGTTATGCTGTGTCTCCGTATATGCACCGTATTGTAGGTGTGTTTAGCCTAAGTGCTAATTTGGGTTGTGTAATACCCAGTGTGCTGCTAGAACTAAGCCGTCTGTACCAAATGGTCTGCAGAGAAAAAGATATTTTAAGGATCGTTAAGCGGACCAGGAGGGGTAGACAGTTCGTGGTGGTTCCTCAACCATTGGACAGTTCGGTTTGGCTGAGAAGACCTTTCGGATTTGTGATCGACTCCGGAAGATAGGTGTCCGAGTGTTTAATATCATATTTTACTATCTGAGTGAAAACTCGTCAAATTTCTCTATCGTAGTGAAAACGCAGTCATATTTCATTAATTGAGTGAAACATATCATCACTATTTGAGCGAACTATATCATGTATTTCTATTTGTGAGGAAATTGTCAATGTTTACGCGAATCAATTTTGCCATTGTTTGTGTGGTATTACTTTGTATCATTAATCATCGTAAATTATCTATTTAAGTTTTTCTTTCATGTCAGTACACATTTCATTTAAATACATTATCAGGTTCGTGAATATTTTGGTAACTATCAAACATTTGGATTTTGTAGGCGCACGAATCAAACAGTCTTTTTCATTGAATCATTCATAAAAAACATTGTATGTTCTTCACTATCAAAAGTGTTCGCATTAATCCGACCCCAATCCGGTTATCTTGTTACACCATTTATACCAGATGTTTCCACGTTCATTAAGCCCTGGAACGTAGAGGAAGAATTTTTTTATAGCAAATGGCAATACTTTTTATTGAGTCCCTCTGTAGTTGTAAAAGCCGAAATTTCTTTTGCTCTGTCCGTACACGGATCTGCCAAAATCCTTTTTAACAGGTCAAACCTGATGAAATATATTGCATTTCCAATTCCCTCAATACAATCAACAATTTTCGGTATTGGAAATTAGTCTGTTTTCGTGACACTATTCACTTTTTTGTATTCTCTACACTTATGGAACGAAATGTTTGCTTTTGGTACAAGAATACAGGGCGAACTCAAGTTACTTTTGGTTGGTTCACTAAGTTATTCTCCAACAACTATTCAAATTTTTCAAACATTCCTGCTTAAAAGGATTTATCCTGTAAGGGTACTGTTTTACTGATTTAGAATCGAAAGTTTCAACATCAACGTAGATTTTGTTTGTTCGAGTTGGAATATCTGGGAACAAGTGCTCATATTCAACTATTAGCTGCATTAACTCATCTTTTTCTTATGGATGCAGTTGTGAAAGTTTGTCAAGATTAATTAATATTTCAGAACTTTGAAAACTGTTTGAACCAAAGTCATTACATTCCGGTTGTACGTCATCATGTACGTCATCGTCACTGTGTAGGACAGGAACAGCTAGATTTATTGGATGATTTACAGAGCTATCTCGATCAACATACTCCTTAAACACGCTTATATAACTGGTGGCGGAGTTATTTCTGTCCCCAGGTGCGTTATAAATTAAATCACTTTCTTTTAAACTTTATAAGGATCATAATATCTAACTTGAAGAGTATTTTGAAGTAATGGCAAGAGAGACAGAACTTTATCATCAGGTTTATAAGTTCTTACCACTGCAGTTTTGTTCTGTCTTAATTGTATTTTTTAATGGGTAGAGAGAATATTATATCTTACTACTTCACAATGAAAGACACAATCTAAATGATTAATGCTTAAATCCTATGTTGCAGGAAGTTTTTCTTTTAACAATTCCAATGGTCCAGAGACAACATGTTCAAAACATGGTTCAAAAGTTCTAAAACTGGCCAATTGACAACTGAAACGAGATATACAATACTTGGAATCATCACTTTTACGTTCCGGCCAATAAAAATGATGTAAGATCTTGTGCTAACTCTCGAGAACTGACAAACGACCAGCCAAATGTATTTCATGTGCTATATCAAGAATTTCCTGTCCATAGGTATTATTACCACTGCAGAATCAGCTTCGCTAATAACCATATAAAGTAACAGGAGATCTCTCATGATCTCGTTTCTGTTCGACGACAAATGATTGTCTTTTATCACCCTGATTAGAATAAAGAGAATGAACAGTATGTTCTGACTGTCACGACCATGAGACTACGTTCGATGACACATTTCGACAGTGGAGAGGATCATTATCAAAGCCGCACTCTACTTCCTGAGTAAGAACACTTTCGCTAAAAGAAAACGTCTCAGCATAAGGCAAAGTACCTGATAGCAAAAGACTCTAAGAAGCTTCCGTGTCCATACAACTTTAATATGGATATGATAGGAAGAATCATGATGATGATGTTCGTCCTTCGGTCTCGAAGACGACCATGACTTCAGAACTGGGCTGGTCTGTGAGTGCTCAGATGGCTGGTGAGGCCAATCTGTGCTCTAAAGAGTCTACGGCAATCAGGACAGGGAATTGCCGGGGGCTGGATGGACTGAAGGTCGGCGCTGGCTCTGCTCTTCCTCTGCTGGCGTTTCTGCTTGGCCTCGTTGATCCGGTGCTCTTCAAATGCAGCTGCGCCTAAGTTGATCTGGTGACGCCAGGCAGCGCAGTCTTCGGCAAGCTGCTCCCAGCTATCTGGGTCAATGCCACAGGACTTCATCATGGAGGCTTTGAGCGTGTCCTTGAACCGTTTCTTTTGGCCTCCTCGGGAACGCTTGCCTTCAGCGAGTTCCCCATAGAACAGTCTGTTTGGGAGGCGCTCATCAGGCATGCGGCAGACATGACCAGCCCAGCGGAGCTGTGACCTTTTGAGCATGGCATAGACGCTTGTCATCTCTTCTCTCTGGTGGACTTCTGTGTCAGGAGTCTTGTCCTGCCATTTGATGTGGAGCAGTTTTCTGAGGCAGTGCATGTGGCAGGAGTTCAGCTGTTTTGCATGGCGACTGTACACCGTCCATGTCTCACAGGCGTACAAGAGGGAGGGCAGTACTACTGCGCGGTACACCTTGAGCTTGGTTGGCTGGCTGATTCCTCTTCTGTTCCACACAGTATTGTGAAGTCTGCCGAAGCCTGCACTTGCACGAGCAATCCTGAGAGTGGCCTCTTCATCGATGGAGATTGTGCGCAACAGGGTGCTGCCAAGGTAGATGAACTTGTCAGCAACAGCGAGCTTCTGTCCATTGACGGTAATGCTGGGTTCGGTGTAGGGCACTGAGGGTGCAGGCTGGAACATGATTTCGGTCTTCTTCGTACTTATTGTGAGTCCGAATTCTGTGCAGGCTTTGGAGAACCGATCCATACTTTCTTGCATGTCAGACTGAGTACCAGCATTCAAAGCGCAGCCGTCAGCAAAGAGGAAGTCGCGAATGGTGTCTTCCTGGACTTTGGTCTTAGCCTGCAGTCTTCTCAGGTTGAAGATGTTCCCATCAGTCCTGAACCGGATGTCGATGCCAATGTCACCCTCACGGAAAGCATCGGTCAGCATCGCTGCGAACATCATGTTGAACAGGGTCGGGGCAAGAACACAGCCCTGCTTGACACCGTTTGTCACTGGAAAGGGCAGTGAGAACTCTCCATCATCCTGTACTCTGGCGAGCATGCCATCGTGGAACAGTCTGACCATGGTGATGAACTTCTCGGGGCATCCGAACTTTGCCATGATCCTCCACAGACCTTCACGACTCACAGCGTCAAAAGCCTTTGTGAGGTCCACAAAAGTGGTGTAGAGGCTGACGTTCTGCTCTTGGCATTTCTCCTGGAGTTGCCTGGTTGCGAAGATCATGTCCACGGTGCCCCGATCCTGCCTGAAGCCGCACTGACTCTCTGGTAGCAAGCCTTGCTCCAAGTGGACGGTCAGTCGATTTAGCAGAATTCTGGCCAGTATTTTCCCTGCGATGGATAATAGGGAGATGCCACGGTGGTTGTCGCATGCTTGACGGTTCCCCTTCCGCTTGTAGAGGTGGACAATAGAGGCGTCTTTGAACTCCTGTGGAATTTTCTCCTGGTTCCACACAGACTGGAAGAGGTCAGTAAGCTTCTGCGTCAGTCGGGGACTACCAGCTGCATAGACTTCCGCTGGGATGGAGTCAGAACCCGGGGCTTTGCCACTGGATAGACTTTTAATTGCCTTCTCTACTTCTGTGAAACTTGGCGAGTCCGAGAGGGAAGCGTTGTTTAGGACCTGAGGCAGGCGAGCGATGGCTTCAGCGTTGATGGAGGAAGGACGGTTGAGGACACTGTCGAAGTGTTCTGCCCAGCGCTGGAGAATTTCTCCCTTATTAGTGATCAGCGTGTTCCCATCTGCACTGAGGAGGGGGGAAGATCCTGATTTAGTGGGACCGTAGATTGTCTTGAGCGCCTCGTAGAACCTCTTCATGTCATTGCGGTCTGCATACGACTGGATCTCGTCCGCCTTCTTGCTCAGCCATGTGTCCTGCATCTGTCGGAGCTCTCTCTGCACTGTTCTTCTGATACTGGCGAATGCAGCTTTCTTAGATGTGGAGTTCGGGTCATTTAGCAGCGCTCTGTGTGTGCGGTGTTTTTCGTCGAGCAGTTCTTGAATGAGATCATCGTTTTCATCGAACCAGTCCTGGTGCTTGCGCGTAGTAGAGCCTACCACATTGGCGGTGGTGGAGTAGACAACATCCCGAAGGGACGCCCAATCAGACTCTACATCATGCGAGCATAGAGTGATGGCTTCTAGCTTGTCGTCTAGTTCGTCTGCAAGGGACTGCTTCACTGAATCGTTTTTCAGCTTGGAGACGTTCAGTCGCTTCAGCGTCTTGATCTGGTGAAGTCATGACTTGCGCGTGAGAATTGGATTTCAGTGAGGAGGAGTTGCGCACTCGTCGACCTCACTCTCTCGTCTCCGCATATCTGGGTCCAGTGGCAAGACAGAGTCGAGACGGCTGGAGATAGGGGGGATGCAGTGGATGGCCAGCAGTGTCTAATGGTGTCTCACTGTGCGCTAGTCGCGTTCCACGTCGCTTGCTGTAACCGCCTTTCTGCCCGTTGGCCAGCTGGTGGTTCCTTCGCGCAGTCCGCCGGGTCCAGTCTTCACATGCTTAGGTAGACAAACCTAGATCACCGAGGGTTTAAGACCCGACGGCTACCCTCAACCTGGTTTAGCCGGCCAGTCGAAGCCGTTGCCCGTGGTGTGGCCGCTGCGCATGCTACAACTACTGCGAGCCACAGGTGAGAGTTGAGTGACAGGTGGGGACCAAAGGTGGACTAGCTACCCCATGGGAGTACGACTGCTACCCCGCCAGAGGTACTACCCCTCCCTGAACACCCCATACACACACAATCATACATGAATCAGAATCATACATGAGTGATATATAGCCTTTCCATAGGAATGGTTCATAATTCTCCATAATAAAACCAGACTAGGGTTTGTTTGACCCAATAAATGTTTTGCTCTCAATATATAGCTGTGGCCTTCACCTCTTAGAAATAAGAGCATTTGGAATAGGCCTGTCTTGATTCTGTTGCTTTTTTAATTTGTAGGAACCAGAAATGACATACCCTTTCTTCTAGAAATAGGTGCACGTAAGAAGTGATATGAATTTCGGATCAGTCTTATCAGAAACTTGATTCCCAAAAATTATGCCAGATGGAAACTGGAAGTGCTCGTATTAGATTAAAACATATTTTTCTTTACAAGAAGATTGCTGAGTGGAAGACGTACTGACCAAAGAATTCTGTGATTCAAGGAATAATCATCAGCTATACGAGCAGCCTCTTCCAAGGTCTTCATGTTTTTCTCATCAAGATATATTTTGCTTTTAAAATATGGGTGAAATTCTAGAACTCTTCAACTAATATGAGTTATCTGAGGCTATCATAATCTTTATTAACCTCTTTAAAACAGAAACACCTATGAAAATGTCATGCTTTTACCAATTACAATTCCTAAACCATTGCCCATATACCTGAGGTATAATGTCATAACCCTTCAAAATATATTCCTTAAGCACATTATTATCAGCTATCTGCTGTAGTGACAGTATAATGCAAATATCAATAGGTTTGTCTCTAAGTACACTTAGTAATAATAAAGTCTATCTTGGCCATTTAAAAATTTCAGCCATTTTCTCAAACCCATGAAAATACTGATCTGCTATTTCATGAAAAGGGGGTTATTATTTTTGACAACATAAGAACCTGAACTTTTGTGGTAAGCGGGGGATTGCTTTCCACTTGTTAGCTCTAATTCTTTTATTAATCTAAATTGAAATTTTCTTTCGTCCTTTTCTCTTTCTCCCTGAATTTCTCTGTCTCCCTCTTCTCCTTTTCTCTGCATATGTCTCTTTTCTTTTTCCTTCTGCCATTGTTTTTGTTTCATCCCTCTCTCTTAGCATCTCTATTATTGCCATCTGTATCTGAACATATCTTCACTCTAATTCCACTCCTTTTAGCTCTAATTAAATTTTTAAAAGATCCTAACAGCTCCTGGGTAGAATTCAAAACAATGTTCTCTACTTTAGATAATATTGTAAAATCTTGTTGCTTCACTGTCCGTCTATCACATATGGAAATAACAATACAAGGGACTTAAACAAATCTGAGATAAATTGCATTTAAATTTCAAAACGAAGGTTTCCAGAGCTCCCAACTTTCTATTACGACTCTATGGTCCTAAAATAAGCAATAGGAAAGAGCTACCAATGATCGGTTTTGTAAACTTCAACAATGTATTTCACTAGAATACAAAATAAAAATGTAAACATAGCTTACGATATTGGGATTTAAATCCCAAATAATCCTAAAATTTCTACCACAAGCTCGAATAAGCATTATTGGTATTTCAAGTGACTTCCAACACTGAAAGTGTTGATGTGCATGTTGTGGCCTACAGTATCTAATATACTAATGGCATGAATTGTAGTCATGTTCCTACAGTCTTCAGATGAATCAAAATAATACTATTCCAGAAGTTCCTGTTTAAAATTAATATAATTCCCAGTTAATGTCTCGGTCATATTTTATGAGCACTTTGTAGTTCCATTTAATAAATAATCTGGATAAATAATTTCACCCAATGTATATAAGGTACTGAACACAAGAATATGAAAGATTCAGCAAGATCTTACATCAAGAATAGTTAATTTCTTGACAATTAGATTATAAGCTCTCAACTAGATTTAGGTCACAATTAGTATTTTCTGAAAATACTTTGACTTATGGAATTTTTCCATTCTTGAACATTCTGTTACCATGATTATAATATAGAATGTGGTAAACATAAAAAAGGCTAGGTATTTATGGGGGAATTTCAATAATCTAGATCCAGACCTTAATAAACATGTTTGCCTCTATTGATAATTAACCTAATATTAAATCTACACTTAAAGAGAAATAACAACTATGTATTAGTTGTTTACAGAATTTTAAAACAAATCAGTGATTCTTGTGCGGTAGACAGTGAACTTGATTTTGGACCAGGTCAGTCACAAAATACTTTATTTTCATAACCAATGACATATAATGAATAAAAAAACAACAAACATTAGAAATTAAATATACATAACAATGGCCATAAAAGGTATGTCAGGATGGTTATGTCCATCTTGAACCCTACACACAACTGAGCCTACGCCGAAGAGTGTACGGAGTTAAAGACTGCCATAACATTACGTACACCCCCAGTAAACTAACAAAAAATTAATGTATCACACATAAATCTTAAGGACATTTTTTTGGTGCCAAAATAAACTCATTCGAATATCCTGTCCGGTAGTGTTAACTTTACAGCGATATTACAAAGAGCAATCTGTTAACACATTCGAATATCCTGTCCGGTAGTGTTAGCTTTACAGCGATATTACAAACATATTACAAACAGCAATCTGTTAGCACATTCGAATATCCTGTCCAGTAGTGTTAGCTATACAGCGATATTACAAAGAACAATCTATTTGTGGCAGTTACCTACATTCATTCCCAAAAGAATATCCTGCTGGATATCGGTTATTTGAAAACATGCCTTCTTTTGGAAGAAAATTTCCTCTGATAATATTCCATACAGTAACTCATTTCTATACATTATAAACACCTTTTGTATAATTGGACAATACATTAGATATCCGCATTTTAACTTTTGGAGCAGAGGATGTCTGCCATTTTATTTATATTACCAACCCCCACGTGAGTTACTGACGTCCTACTTACAAGTCATATGCTTGTTTGAGTTCTTACACACCGCTTAAATCTTTGTAACAGAAATATTGAATTTAATATTACGATAGCAGACTCATTATATTAGTAGAATTATTTTGTTTAAGGTCATGAAGATACCTATAAACTTTAAATACATATTTCTTTATGACAACAACAAAACGATTGGTTAAGTTTAAACATATTTTATTGCTATATGTACAGAATGGGATCGGGCAACAGGTTCTCGCAACTTAATACAACCTTTTTCCAAAATAAAATCATTGCTTAAGGGAACAGATTTACTTGTGGTATATGTTTGGTATATCTATCTATATATCTATCTATTTAGCTCTCTCTCTCTCTCTCTCTCTCTCTCTCTAACCAACTCATCTCTCGTGTATTCTTTTCCGCAACTTAGTATATAATCATGATCTTGTGCTCTGTTGAAGAAACTTCAAATCAGAGGATAAAAATCATATATTCCTTTTACATTAGATTATTTATTATCATAGAGACTCATTTTCACTCAATATGTTTACAATTGACAAGTCTTTACTTCATAAAGAACTTTTTATTCTGCGCAGAAGAAACAACGGCGCCATGATATAACTTTTTAAATTGTAATTCGGAAATTTCGAATAACATGTTTTCCTGCAGTCTGATTTGCTAATTTTCCATTAACAGGCGCCGTTTCCATAACATTAGTAAAATCAAATAATCAAAATATAGTTTTCAAGTACTTGTTAACGCCTCATGGAGAATGAAGCTACCCCAAATATGGGGAAACCGTATTATGTTTATACTTTTTTGTGCCTATCAGAATCCTATATGATCCCGAAACGATCAACATTCAACTTACAGCTTTTACCAACTTTAATTGTCATTTATGAGATAATTGATTGGAATAATCTACATTCTAACTCTTTAGCTGTATCGTTAGCGTGCAGGCTGCTTGCTAGGCCTGTAAGAGAGTTTTAAACAGATACGTCTGTATATTTGGAGGACATATTTATGTATGTACTGCAAGTGAATCCAAAAGTATTAAAGAAGGCTTGGAAAGGTCGTTGTTTTGTGCACGAATTCCAAATCACAAACATATAACGTGGGTAACCACTTGGTTTATATTTCTTTTTATTCATTATGCAACACTAATCCTGCGTTATGTGAGATTGGGAACATACGCATTGCACAGTCTATGTTAATTTTCAAAACGATAGAGAACATTTCACACGTTAAATCTTAAGTTACGTCTATAAAGACTGACGTCAGATACAATTTTTGATCTTACCAGAAGCAATGTCTTCTTTATACGGCATGTTACCGACAAATAAATTACCATGCAAATATACATGATACCACTTTTTCTTAAGATTCTCGTTGTCAGACGATATTTTGTCCAGTCCGTTTCAATGAAAATAAGAAAGACATAGCAATGACTTCTCCTGCGTATCCGGCGATTGCTTGTACAGTTTTGTTTAGATTTTGGTTAAGACTGTTTCATTTGCTTTTATTTTCTACACCATTTGACGAATTATGTTAATTCATGGAACATTTGCGTTTGGGTAGTTTTCGTTCTGTTATGTGGCTTAAAGCCACCGTTGGAAGCCTCATATGCCAAATCAGCTGATTACTACTGAATCTTGAAAGATATTGGCCCTCAACATAGTTGGCTTTCATAAAAACCAGATAAGGTTGATGTTTCGTCACATTATGGGCCATGTAATGTCTCCTAGATATCTATGGGTCAAACGATTTCAGGCGAAAACTGGAATACAAGATCGGATGACGTCACCGTTAGAAACATTCGAAGCCAACACCACACTATGTCAGATTGTCTTCAGCCCAATTTCGCCCTTCCAAGTATTCCAACACACCAACTGATCAACAATATTCACCCGAGTCTTATTTTTATGCAATGCCCGCTTTTTCTTCGAAGATAGGCTTAAAAGAGAGGTCTTGCCTATGTTCATTCCTTCACGAACCAATACAATATTGGTGTTATTAAACTAGTCATTACCTGAATTTGTCTAATGTCACCGGACCAAATTTGGAGCATTGCAGAAAAAGAAAGGAAATACGATTGATTCCGTTGACTTATTTAAAGAGTAGCACCTCTTAGTTCTAAACTGAATAGTTGAATGTCGTTTAAACCTAGCATCTTGACTATTTCGAGGAGCAGTTTCTGTCAGATAACTTTGTTTTCAAATCATTTCCCTCCTTCCAAACTTCAGTTAGATTGGAAGAATGATAATTTGTTTGGGGCTTTAGGTTCATTGTTTTCAAATTCAGTTTACTCACGATGAAGCAACGCGAATTCATTTTGCAACGTATTCACTCAACCTACTGTTGCTGTGGTTAACTTCAGAAAGTCTCGATTAAACTATGAGGGTGGGTAAGGCATGCACAGCTCTGTTCTTGTGTTGACACCTTGCATAAATATTCATATCGAGTTCAAAGACAGTTTCACTTCACTGTTGGAAATCCTGGCCTTACAGTTGGATTGAACGTACGATTTGACTGAGAGTATGATAGTAAACTGTTGTTCATACTGGAACAATCTACAATGCTGTTTTGTTTTTTTTTTTTCTTTGAAACCACATAAATACTGTAAAATACGAACTTTACCAATAAATCAAATCTGAAATAAAAATAGTTTGCAGTAGTTCCCAACATTTGTTTTGGAAAGTACGTACAATTAAAGTACGATTCATACAGGTTACGTACCGACTATTTCAGCAACCAGGAACGGATCAGGTGAAGTGTTGTGGGTGTTTCCAAAATTTCAAAAAGCGCCCTGACTTTCCTCAAAAGGGCACAAAAGCCAAAGTCTATGTACATATTTACTCAAAATACCTAATAAACGTGAGGAAGAATAAAACGATGGTCAAAGTTCAAGTGACAAGTGACTACGTTTGTGGGGTGGGGGGAGGGCGGAAACAACGAAAAACCCCACCCCCGTATTGGGATTGGCTGTCATTTTTAAAGATTTGGTTACACGTACCATCAACTGGCGAGTATTAACTTTATTTTGTTCCTCATATATCCATATTCTTTAGAATTTATTATAAACACCCCATCCCCCGAAACGTACATACGGCAAAGTCTATCATCAATTACTTGGATATTTTTGTAAGAGGCAACCTAATGGTGTGATATAGTTCAAGCCGGACTGAATGTTGCGTGCTGTGATGTCACAATGAAAGCTTTGCGTGTTGAAAATAATTGGTACCACCTTGTTTTGTGTTATGATGAGTCTCGACATCCTCCTTTCAGTTCCAGTTTAGTACCCGACTATCATTTTAAACGTCCATAAAGATCAATAATTTTCGTCTGAAAGTATTCTGATGACAGTTAAACATCCAACTATCAATATTTAATATGTTTGGGTCAAACATTCTTATTATGAAGTTTTACAGTAACAATTAATATTTAATTTAAGATGAGTTAATATACCTACCTGACAAGGTTGATATTACACTTTAATCAGCTCACAGTGAGTGTATGAAATAGTCTCTTGCCAATTTGTGGATATGCTCTCTTTAAATGTTATATGTACAGCTTCTCACTCCTTATTACTTGACAGTATTTTCACCCGATAAGAGCTCTTATGTTATATTCCCGTACTAGACTTGTTTGGTTTCCCTTTCTCTTAATTTTACTACATTTTGATTTGGTTGGAACTTGATCGAAAAAAAAAAATAAATAAATAAATATGTTACCAAGAGAATTGTGATACTTTAGATAACATTCTTCTCAGTATAGGGGATTTAACTAAAATGCAGCATGATTAATAGAAGTCAAACACCTGTGCCTTAAATTAAGCGGTAAGCACCACGACATATACAGTTTAATACAGAATAAACGATAACAATAAACAAACATGTTATGTATTAACGAATTAAAAAGTTAAATAGCATCTGCCTTGAATTTCAAAGCATAGTTTTGTTTCGGAAACATTGTATCCAATAATCTGATGTTATACATATTTGTCGAGAAATTATAAGTTATTTACCATATTAGTAATGTATCTGCTTGTATTGAAAATGGGATAAGGTCGAAACATGTGATGACAAATAGAGGGAAGAACTTCACAGAGGGAAGACAATTTAATGTAATTCAAAAGATGGTCATTGAGGATTGTGCAAAATAAAATGCTTTCATTGCTTTCATTTTTCGAATTACTATGGCAAACTGACTCGTAATAGAGGCAAAGGACCCAATACCACCAGTAATAATATAAAGAGACACGAGTGAAATGATCCAGTAGCAGCAGTGACAAATGAGAGAGAGAGAGAGAGAGAGAGAGAGAGAGAGAGAGAGCCATTATTGAAATGATCACAGTACCAATATAAGGAAAGACTATTGATCAACGTGCCAAAACTGAAACTTATTGTATTCTTTGAGACTATAAACACAAACTGACATGGCTAGTATGGCTGAAGTATACGATTCATCTAATTCAGATTCATTGCTTACTGAATTACTTCGACCGAGTCATACCAAAGTCTTAGAATAATTGTACTAACAGCAACCTCGCTAGGCGAGTAGCATTAAGAGGCTAGTTTTAGGACTGATCGGCCTGGTGTCAGGATAATGTGTCTGGATGAGACATCATGCTATGTCTTCGGCATGATGCCCCAGTGGAAGACATCACTATAAACTGCCACACTGCAGCCATCGTAGCGATATGACTGGAAAATTTTTAATAGCTACGTTAAAAATTTAAATCACACACACACACACACACACACACACAGATTAACTTACCTTGATTATGAAACGTTCACTAAATCCACCCTCTCTATCGTTGTACTCGCTCAGTCTTTCAACCTTAGTCTTTATAGTATTTATTAATTGCATGTCAGTACATTTGTACTGCGGAATGCATTCTTTATGTCAATGCATTGTGTTTTTGTGTTTTCCATGGTTTCTTGTTTCAGTTTATTGCAACCCTGATAATAAAACGGTTCGAGGTGCAACTTTAGATCTAGGCAAAAGTACAAGAGCCACAATAACGTGACCATTAGTACGTACCTTGCCCCAGAGCAATAAGGTCAGAAATAGGTAAGACGTTTTAATAGCAAATAGATAGATATCACGAATGTATCATGATGTAGTTATCTTTACTTTTTGAGTACAAATGATTCAAAGTTCTAGATAATCGTTTCTCGACAATCTGATATAGCCATCTGTATTGCTTGTTTTCTTGTTATGATTTCGTATCGCCGAGAAACACATTTATAATATGACATCACCTGCATGAAATGATCCCCACCCCACATAATTCATGAAACGTTAACACTAGTTGTAGTACAAAAAACAGAAGTATACATTCAAAGAGATATATAAAATATGCTTAGTTTGTAATTGGTACAATAACAAAAGTCCAGTAGACGTCTTTGACAAGATTTAAAACACACTGACGTAAATAATATTTGTCAGGTGAAGATTGTAGTCCATTTCTGAGTTTCACATCATCTGCTTTCAGAACAGAAATAGCTAAAACTGCCTAGTTGAGCAAAACTGTCGAATTGCAACATCACTGTCAAAAACGAGTATCCACAAAATCAATGGGAAAAGAGGATTAACTTCACTGGCAACTGGCACTGAATATACTACATTAACAGTAATATGTTTTCCGTGTAGTCAGATATAGAACTGCAAATCTTCTAACGTTAATGCGTTGTCTCACCACCCACGAATAATTTCCTTGCGCAATAAAATGTTAGTTTCTATAATTAATTGAATGAAATGTTTACTGTTTAATGGTATAATCAGTACAGTACTTGGATCATTACAGCTGTATCATTCTTCTCTGGTGATATCCGCTGATAACACATTCACACTCTGCTAAACAAAATATGTCTATGTATTAAATATTTGGCATTTATATTAATCGGATTGCTTCGAAAAGGGTCATCTAAGATGTTGGGATAATATATATTCAGCGTGAATTGTAAATTATGTACAAGAAGTGATTAAAAACTTTAAATTAGCAATTCGATGTATAATATAAAAAATTTCACTCCTTTTTTCCTTATCATATACGAGAAGTATTTTAGGCGTTCTGAATCTGTGTAGGCTGTAAAAAAAACCAAAAAAACAACTCCGTTTTTGGTAAATAGTCAAAGTAATCCCATTGCACCTCTATCCTCTTTCTCATTCTCATTATCCAATGATCAAATATCATTTTATATCCACGTTTTGATACGGTATTCATACACTAGACAAGAAAAGTATTCTTCTACATGGGAGTTTTCAATCCTTTTGTCCTTATGGTAATCTCTGATAACGGGATTCAGCCAAAATCACTCGGAGCTAATCAGGGCTGTGTGGCGAATTTGCCAAATTTTGGATGCTCTGCTCCTTCAGGAAGTCTGTCATGAGACAGACTTATGTATCAATTCCTGGTCATCATAAGATGTTACCTCGAGTACCGGTGGGCTGACTGGTGGTTCGGTAGTGTTCCAAATTTTGGCAAAACTTTGAGGCATAACATTGTCTACTGAAGCAAACAAAACAGGCACAGGTGCGTGGACGACATGGAATGTACTTGAAACTTCCCTGACAATCAAAGTGATTATAGTGATTTGTCGTGTCTGCTGGTTTTCTATGACCTAAACTATTATTTCTCTTGACTGGATTCAAAAAAGTAACTCCATTTGTTACTCATGTGACAATCTCAGTCCAATGTATCTGGTCAGTATCTTGATTGAGGAGTAGCTGTTTGGTGATTTCATCCCGAGTCTTATGTTTGTCACCAATTAGCAAATACAGGACCCATCTTGCACAAACCTTTCTGAACTTCCAATGTTTCTTCAGTATATCAAAAACAGCTGATGAATTAATGAGAATACAAATCTTACCACTATGCATTGAGAATCTTCACCGAGGCCCTTTCATATCAACCACTTCTCAACAGTAGACAATGGTCCTTCAGAACCTGAGTCATCTCCTATGGATTCGCGACCATCTTTAAAGCCTATTCTCTATCATCGAACGAAGGATATTTGAAAAGTTAATACTATTTTTGTGTAAGATGTTTGTTTATTTGAACATGTCAATAAATTTAATATGGATTGATAGACAAAATAACGTTCAATAAAATAGTCTACAGCTGCAAATGCAGAACGACGAACACCTGCAGATGTATGCATGTGACGAGCATACTTGAAATTGTTAGAGAAGGAGAACACTTCTGCTACTGAGGAGAGAGTATTATAAAATCCAGTACACTCCAACGCATATCAAAGCCGTCTTGGGTAAGGTTTACGGATGTTATTTAGTTTCATATTCTACGTGGTTTCGCTGATATTTAATCACTTTTCCTTTCTATGGAACGTCACGTTTAAATTACTGCTTGTTCAAGTATGCAATAATAATTTCGCTTTCGTATACTTTAATAAATTAGTATTGATTCACATCGTTGGAATGCGAAGGTGTACTTACCAAAGATGATATTTTTGTGGCTTTATAAATGTTTCAACACATCTCTATATTTCCAGGAACAAACTGACAAAGCGGATATCGGAAAGGATAAGGATGATGTAATGCTTTGGATTAATTCAGTTGACATAATCTCGAAAGCTTGAACATTACGATTTATGAAATGGACCGAGATGACTGCCGATTACACACAGGTAATATTTTCCAACAAAATTTGTTGTTTTAATGGGCCTAATGACACAAGTGAACACAATTGGTTTTTATCTAGCATTTTCGTTGTTGTTTTGTTTTGACTTTATTGTCATTATTTCGTTTTCTTTGTATAAGACCAAGATCACTTTTCACGAATTACAAAGTAAAAAATATTCCAATATAATGTATCAATAAGGAGAAACTACTTAAAACAAACCCCTTTGTATCATTGTTAAAGCAACTAAACCTTTTTCACAAATATATCCAAATATTTGTAAACAAACCCAACTAGCAAATCCCACACTGACCTCTATTTGCGGTTTTAAGGAACGTATTCATACTGCTATAATATTACTGCTATTCATTGAAAAATAACACATGACAACCTTCCCGTATATTAAACACGTGACCAATATAATTACGTAAAGTTGTATCTTAATTGCACGAGGAATTATTATCCTTTATAGAGTTGCGAATTTCCTTTCAAAAGTTTTCTTTTTCTTTCTATCTTTCTTCAATTTGATGGTAGGTATTATTTTAATGTAATTTTATCAGCTTGAATAGATATATGCCGAAATCACGAAGTTATATTTTAACATTACAAGTACAAGTAAATTTAGCAAGATTAAACTATCAATTGACACTTTCGTCTGTTCCCCTCTATTATTAGTTCTTTCACATGCCAGGAGGGAGGGGGAACGGTAGTAACTCAGTTGCATCAGTATGTTGGACTCGTGATCCATGTGCCGAAAGGTTTGATACCCGACCAGGCCATTACTGGTATTCTGTCTCGGTGTGTCCTCTGGAAGGGTACTGAGTTCACATTTCCACGGCATAATATAGTTAATGCTGTATTACATGTGTCGTTTAAAATAACCGACACCGACACTTAGCTCACATTTCTAAGGCATGATCGTGTTAATAATATGTTACATGTGTCGCTAAAATAGACTGACACAGACACTTAGTTCGCATTTCTACCGCATGACAGAGTTGATAATGTGTTACATATGGCGTTAAAAGTAGCCGACACAGAACAAATCTCTGAGAAGGCTAACAGATATTAACAAATTGCAGTTTGTACTAGCGTGGCTACATTTACAATAAGCATTGTGCTGTTGTTATTGATAGTGTAAAAAGATGTTTTCCCCAGTTCATTCCCTCTTTTAATGGAGCACTAGAGTTCTTCAAGAGTTAGAAATATTCTACCACTCCATTTAGTCAGAGCGCGAAATCAGGAATTCTGTGTTTATGGAAGGTTTGCTCCACTTTTATATTCTACTGAGAGGAATCCTCCATATTTATTTCGAAGCCAAAGAATATCAATGTCTCTGTATCTGAGACAAGACCATGGTTGTTACTTCCTTTTGAGAAGACCTATAACTTAGCATGACAGCATGTAGTTGCTTGTAAACCCCATTAAAATCAAAGCATTTGGATCTTTTACTATACCATAGGAGGTTGTATGAAAATGGAGGAGATATGAATAAAAATTAAATACGTCTTAAGAATTTTTTAGGTCTTAATATTATTGCAATAGGTTTCAGTTCCTCGCCTATCTTTGTTGTAGTGTCTATTTATAGTTTGAACACGTTAGTTCTTTTATTCGGTAGATTCGTTTCACTTTCAAAGCTGTCAAAGAAATACTGATGATACGTTTTGTTCTTCCCAAGATCCATTCAGTTTTATCGTTCAAGTGTCTGGACGAAATGCTTCTGACGTACTGCTCTCTAGTGCTTAAATGAAGGTGAAGATATATTTGTGTCTGCAGGTCATTTAATCCGAATTTGTCTCTGACCTGTATACTTCTGCTTTATGTTTTTGATTATAATCTTTGATTTAAGTTTTGAAACACTTTACATTCTAACTTGTCTGCACACACAAGTTTGAAATGTTTTCGAAATGTTTCCTATAAATGCGCATAACCTTGACCTAGTTTCAGTGCTTAATAATAATAATAATAATAATAATAATAATAACAATAATAATAATGAATTTATTTAAAGAAGAAGCTCATTTGGTCAACTGACCAATAGTCCATGAAGCCTTCTACAACGACGTTTGTACAAATATATATATATATATATATTGAGCAATGTTTACAAGACGAGGTGTCTTTAGACAACAATTGCTGACAATTAAACTACTGCTACAAGAAAATATGTACAAGGCTTCAAGAAAGAGTATGTACAGGATTTATACAAATAGTAGTAGCGAATATGTGTAAAACACTATAGGTGAGTACATCCACAAGTTTTTCATTTATATTCACAAAGTAATCATTGAGTGCATTTGCAGTTTCAAGAGGTTCTTGCTTAGTATCACCGTTTGCATCACTAATACGTGTAAATGGCACGTTATTGAGAGATTTGCCTCTCATGTCATTGAAGGTTTTGCAAAGTTTTCTAGGATTCTTTTTCTTAATACTATCTGATATTTCAATGGAATAATACGTTTTCTTTGCCGCTTGAGTCATTGACTTAACTCTGTTTCTCCATAACCTGTAATTGTCCGTATTTTGTAATTTATGCGATCTATCCCTTGTCTTAATAGCATGCAGTATATCATCTGTAATCCAGTTTGGTTGATTTTGTTATTTGACTCTCTCGAAATTAAAAGGAGCATGAGTGCTCAGGGTGTCAGTAAACATATCTATCTAGAAGTCTAGAACATCTGATGGGTCATCAAAACATTCAGTTACTGACCAAGTGATATCTTTCAGTTCTTTAAGGAATATTTGTGAATTGAATCTTTTTATTATTCGATATCTGATATATTTGTGGTGATAAGTTTTACTTTTTTGACTTAGTTTTCATGTACAGCATGTAGGATAATGATCACTTAAGGAATATTGGGGGACTGCAGCTTCTATAGTATAAATATGATCAATTAGTGTTTCTGATACATCTGTTATCCTGGTGGGTACATGAACTAGCTGTTGATAATTCAGGGAATCCATGGTTTTAATTCAGCTTTGATTGGTTTCATAAAGCAAATTGTAAATGAAGTCACCCACTAAACAGACTACTTTGTTTTCTATATACAGAGTTTCAAGCTTATTTTGAAATATAATATACCAAGTATTGTCAGTGTTCGGTGGTTTATATACACAGCTTAATACAAATGGTTTTTGAACATTATGTCTAATTTCTAACCAGATTATTCCATACCAACTTCCTCAAGATCATATCGACGCTTGAAAGAAATGCCATCCTTAATGTAAACGGTAAGTCCACTACCCTTTTGGAAAAGTCGGTCTTTTCTTTGAAAACTAGTTAGGAATTTTAGGTTCATCATTATGAAAAAGTTCATGTAAGAACGTTTCACTGAAAGCAAAAAAAAAAATTACTGAATTATTCCTGAAAGAAAGAATTTGATTTCATCTAGTTTTGGAAAATAAACAATGGATGTTTAGATGGCAAATTTTGAGACCTTGTTGCTTAAGTCACTGATTTTGAAAGAAGTCAAAATTTGGACGGTTTTGAGATGACTGATATGGAGTATCTGAATTAATATTTTCACTATCAATATATGAACCATGACATTGCTCTAATTTTTCTTTTATACATTGTCCTAAATCATAACTATCAACTGTTCCTTCAGAAGATGTTTCAATGAGTCTTGAAACATTAACACATTCAACAGTTATGTCAGTAACAGTTAACACATTATGGTCACTTTCATTGATGGAGGCACTTAATGGGATTGCACTAGAGGTAATTCCATGGACATTTTCATTCAGTGGGGTATCTGTAGTTTGTTTTCTGTCATCACAGGAAGAATTACAATTAGTAGATCTTATATGATGTTTTGAAGTTTCTGGAAAAATGTGTTTCGTTGTTAAACGTTTGGCCTCATCATCATTGCCATTTTCCTAATACTGTATATTTGAATGGAACATTTCGCAGTGTTTTGCCTTATGCCCATATTGCAGACAGTGTCATGAAACTACTTTGCTTGTGTGTCTGCATTATTGCACGCTATGCCCTCGTTCAAAGCAGTGGAAGCATCTCCTTGATTTCTGATGATGGTTAGAACAGTTTGCATGGTCCCAATTTTGTTTGTGATCTATGTTTCTATGCCTTTCAGAGGCGTCATAGCCGTCCTTTAGTATTGGTAAAATCTCATTTACTGCATTGAGAAAGTGGGAGAACCGTTTTATTTAGAGGAATTTTGTCTTTCGCCATTAAGTGTTCCAGAACTAATCCAGACTTGGTCCTGAATCCAGGTTCAATGTCCATCAGTTTGTGATTCCACTCCTGACATAGATGTTCAATTAGAGCATTCAACTCAAGAATGTCTGTGGTGTCAATTCTTGTGCATTCATGCATAAAAAGCCTGAACAGTTAGGGTTTTCCAGGTATATGTTGTTTAGGATGTTATAAAAACTGGTTTAAATCTGGTCAATATGAACATTGTTACTTACATCACTTCCACCAACACTGATTTTAATGGTGTCAAATTGAGAAAGGTTAATTTTTCTCATGGCATCAACTATATGACAAGTGTCTGCCCCAGGTAAACACTTAACTGGAACCCAAGGTTTCAGACCTATTTCATTTACATATTTAGTAATGGAGTCTCCAAGTATGAGAGTGTGTTTTCTGGAATTATCACGTTCTTCAACGTTTTCTTCTGTCTTTCGTAGAATCCAGTGTATTACGAATTCTAAAACTGTTATGCCTGAGATATTGTTACGAGTTTATGCTCTTGAAATAAGTAAAAGAAAAGAGTGGAGACAACAAGCTTTGTAAAATTTAAGAAATAATTTATTTCCCTAGAATACAAAGTGAAAAATTGCGAATTAAATCCCCCCCCAAAATAATCCAAGAATTAAAAAGAGAAGTCTTAGTAATAAATAGTCCTGAATGAAACTGAGTTCGAGTCCCGATGAAATTTGAAAATTGAAGGCTATGATATATGTTGTGGTCAGCGAAGTCCTGCTGTATCAACAATCTCTTGTTGAATCACAGAAAATATTATTCCAGTTTTGAATTCAGTGTAAATTCCAATAATTGTCTTATCCAAGAATTTTGTTAGAGCACTTTTGTATTTCCAGAGAAAAGAATCACTTGAATTCAATAATTTGAAGAAAATAATACAACTTAAGGTGTCAAGTGTTTTAAGCCCAACTGAATAAATCGTTATCAAAACATCAGTTATACGACCTTGATTCAACTTAATGATTCTTACTCTGAGAAAGATAAAAAAAAATAGTAAAAAAGTTGTTTGCTAAAAACTTTCACTGATTTTGGAACAAGGTCAGCAACTAAATACAATGTTCGTATTATTAGTTGTTTATATCAATAAAATGAAAAATAAAAAAGGTCCGTTAGGTCAAACAGAACTGATTTCAACTTTTGGACAATGTCAAATCCAGTAAATAATGTTACATTACAATAGCATGTAATGGAATTAAACAATTTAAACAAACAAACCATTAAATTAAATATACATAACAATATGAATACGATTTATTTCTATTTGTGACATTGTGTGATAGAGAGGATTCCACTCCAGCTTGAGGGACTGTAGGGTTGTTCCCTATATTCAGGGTGGGTTTGGAATTATTGTTTTCTCATCAGATATTTTCTTTTATTTTCATAAGCGGCTTATTTCACTGATGTGCTTTTGTGACTGTTCTTTGAGAGTTCTGAAAATGTGTGTTTTCATATTCATAATGTTTACCTGCACTGCTGCTAAAATGTCTGGATGCATGCTCTCTAAAGCTGCATAGCCATATTTAAGCTGCATAATTTCTGACATGAGCGAATCTTTGTCTTTATTTAATTGTTTTACTCTCTCTTTCAGTTTTGTATTGTATTCTTCCAGATCAAGGCAACAGCTTTGATATCTTACTTAGGTCACACTTGATGGCTGTGTCTGTTTTTTCAAGGCTCATAAATTTAGTCTTGATATCGGATAGCTGTTTTTCAAGTTTTTCATGCTTATTCCTTGCTGACTCCTGTTTAGTTTTAAAGATTCACATTCCTTTGACAGTTTATTGGCTTTTGCTGCCAGTTTTGCAAGTTCTTGTTGAAGCAATTTGTTTTCCCTCATTAGAGATGTCATGTCTTTTTCACCCTGCAGTTCAGAAACTTTACCTGACTGAGCATCAGCCTTTGTGATGGCCTTGAGAAGAAATTCATTATTATTGTTTTCTGCAACTAGTTCAGCTGAAATTTCCTCATCACTGTGGTTTTCAGTGTCTAGTTCCTAAAGGGAGGAAGACCTTAGGTGAATTTCACAACCAGAGTTAATTGGTGCAACAGCACTTATTTCTGTGTCTGAATTCCCTATAGGGGATAGCTGTAGATGACCCTTTGTTAATTGAACAGTAGACCCACTAGAAGTTAGCAAAGACTGGTTTGGAGCGATACTAGCATGCAAACTATTCCGATTGTTTCCATGATAATTTGTTTCAGAATAAATTTCTGCAGCTATATATAGTTAGGCTCCTGTATAAGTAAAGTCTTTGTGGAACTATAAAGAGCCACTGTAACTTTGTAAGACTGCCGATTTTCTGGTGAATTCAGAATTTTGAAGATCAACTTATTGTGCTTGTTATCAGTTCCTTGACCATATCTTGAGGCCAGTTTGTTCTGCCATTCTGATATAAGCTTTATATTACAAACAGTTATATAGTTTGTGTTGTACTTTAGACTGAAATTATCATCATCAACATCTGACACTTGTTTTGTGGGAGTAGTGTAAATTTCACTTTTAGAGAATCCTGAGAATATGATGCCTTCTAGTGAGGTATCTTGAAGCAAATACAATATATTGACAGAGTCTTCCATGGTAAAAGTTTAAAGAACAAAGTGTTATTTCTTTAGCATCTGTTATCATATTTCAAACAGAGTTGGGCTGAATGTAATCAAACACAAGAACGGAGATCTTCCATTTTGAATTCAAATGGTCATATCCTGATGTAAACATTGGCGGATTTCTTCTATTGTGTTCCAGTGCAGTAAATGAAGTATCATCTGAAGTTTAGATATAGACGTTGTAGTTATCTATCTTGGATTACCTAAAATCTTTTGTTTTGAACAGGTTTCCAAACTCCTCTTGAATAACTGATAATGTGGACATTACATTTCACTTACACTAACTCAATATTTTCATAAATCCACTGTCTTAATTATGACAATAGGTATTAGCTACACCAGCTGTTACACCAAATCCTTTGAATGTTTAGCTCTAATTATATTCAGAGATATAGTTCCTGATGTTAAATTGCTTAAAAAGAATAATATTGCTTACTAGATCTGAATATTAGAGACATAGAAGATATTATTACTCCTTTACTCCTTGACATTTGAAATGAATACACCACTACTCACGAGTAAACCTGTTTTCTTGAATATCCATGGAACAAAGGAATCACAATCTGCATGTTGAATCTAGCTGCTGGCTATGTAGATTTTCACATCACAAAATAGTTCTTGCATTGTATTGAAACAGAAAAATAATGTTAACGATTCATGAAAAGAAACATGATATAGCCTTTTGGTCAAAGATATTTCATGGATGATGAATTAAACAGACATATATTAATGGGTTTAGTTGTTACTGCAATTGCAGTACTTCCCACTCCTAAGTGTTTGAAGACTCGTTTATTTCAGCGTTGTGCACTTACACGTTCTCAATATATCCGATGTAAAAAGCAATTAGCAAGATAACTGTTTTGATTCTTGACCAAAGTCTAAGGCCTTCGCCTTTACAGATCATTAACATCTCACCTCCTCTTGGGTTTGAATCTCGGCGCAGCCAAAGCAGGTATGTGAGAAAGTTTGCCAATAGTTTGACGTGGATCGTTGGTTTTTCCCGGGGTTTCCGGGTTCTTCCTCTACCAGATATACTAGTCTCCATGTATAGATTATTGTGTGCTGTAAACTGGCGTTAACCCCATAAGAACAAAACAACAAAGACGTAATATGGTTTGGATATTTCCCTCAGGAAAACGATCACGATAATGTGCACGCACGTACTAACCATGCCCAAACAAGCTTTATTGGTTCTTGTCAGCAGAAAGCAAACTATCGTGGGTTTTGTCTAATTACTTCGTGCTGGCACTGTAGTAAGCGAACTCGCCTTAGCCGCGTATTAAAGAACAGTAACTGCAGCTTTTGTCGATTGCTATTGAGATCGTCACGAATATCAACCTGATGTCTGTCTGCTGGCCAAGGCAGACATGTCGTAATATTTTGACAATGCCTTTACTTTTATACACAAAACATTTACATTCATGAGATATATCGCGAATCTCTTAATTTATGACGTAATTGAATTATTATCCGAAAATTTGAATTCGATTGGAAATATATATTTTGTGTTTGTATTCAGATTTTCGACAAGTTTATTGTTTAATCACAAGCAAAGTTTCAAAAGTACCGAAACTGAAAATGTGTAATGAGAGCATAACATTAAATGCACAGAGAGCCCTGCCTTTTAAAATATTCATGACTTTCCTATATACACAGCTATAAATCCCTGACAACTTAATATTCTTCTCTTGAATCGAATATATAATACTTTATGTGACTGATAGTGCCCTAGATAAAATTATATGCCTTTAGATAAACCATGTATTTGTCTAAACCTAACACAGGTGTAATAATTATATCCATATAAAGGACAGGTTAAGGACTCCTGTTAGGGTATATTTGTATATCTATAAGCCACTCCCACTCCCTTCATAAGTGAGCCGAACACTTGCCTTAATACAATAATATAATGCCCCGTACAAAGGCCTCCAAGGGCATCGTTTAGCTCATGACGTCACGGTACTGGACACCGGGAGAAATGGCAACAATGTTGAAAGTGGATGACCTCAATCGGGCGATGCCGTTAGTAACAGTCTTGCAAGTGGTTGACATCAATGCACGTTACTGTATGTAGGTAGGTGAAATGAATTTTATAGGGACAAAACGGTTTTTATAGGGAGCAGCAGGGTGGGCGAACATACCACATTTTTTAGAGCAGTCTTTTTTTTTTTTTATTGAAAATAAAGTTTCCTAAGAAAATGAAAATACAAGGTCAGTAACGCTAAATCGAGACCTCTAACCGAGTTAGCTCATTTTTGTTATTTTATCTTTGACGCTTGTATTTTCAAATTTTTATGCGTCCTGCTGTGTGGCTTAATAAAATCATTATTATATCAATAATAACGCTAAACATCGAATCTCTCACAGCTAGACTAGCTCGACAGCGGCTAGATGCTACAACGTGCTTAAATATTTTAATGAAAATGCAAAATTGTTGGACGAGGACGGTAATGATATTATTGGCTTTATCTCCGATATTGATGATACTCCACCTGTGGATGATCTCGATGGGTAAATTTGCATGATCCTCGGTTGAGATATAGTGTAGGTCTCGATAAATGTTTTGGCTGAGAGACATTAGCAGGGAGGGGACGACCAACAGTGAGTATCCCGGGTCGGTAAACGAGGACGCATACAAATTTGAAAATAAGATAAAATGATAAAAATGAGCTAACCAGGTTAAAGATCTCGGTTTAGCGTTACTGACCTTGTATTTTCATTTTCGTAGAAAGTTTTATTTTCGAGAATGGACTGCTCTAAAAAGTGGTCTGTTCGCCCCCCCCCCCTTCTTAGGGACAAAGGGAGATTGATACGAAAAAAAAAACCGAAACATAGACATACACATGCACATACATATACTCATAACTTGGTGGGCCTGTCTAGCCTTAAGGTGAATTTTATGTCGATATAGCGATTGAGACCCAAATGGAATTATGCAGGCTGTTTGGATCTTGGACGATTGAGACCCAAACGGGAATTTAACATGGGCTTTTGCGACTGTCTAGACCCAAGCGGAAAATGAACATGGTGGGACTGTCTAGACCCAAACGGGAATTGAACAACGACAAACACAACATAGACATATGCATACACATGTATAGACACATAGACAACCAAACAATCAAACCAAACGGGGAAGGGTGAAAAGCAAACTAAATCTAATCCCACAAACCTACCATCTCTCACACTACAAAAAATACTATCCATCACATCAACTATACCATTCAACACCCCTCCAACGCTCTATTTATATGAACAATTGTGGTAAATCCTTTGGAAAAACGCTAATATATATTTATAGTCTCATCTTTTAGTAAATTCCTATGGAAAACCCCGTATCTATTTGTATTCTCATCTTTTAGTAAAATCCGTTGGAAAAACCCAAGTTTCTATTTATAGCCTCACAATTTCTAGCTTGATGACGTCACGGTACTGGACACTGGGGAACAATTCACAACAATGCTGCAAGTGGCTGACCTCTAAATTATCTCAAAAGTTACCAAAATCTATGAGAACGTAGCTTAGAATATATTTGACCGATTGAGCACCACGAATACGTTCAACATGAACTTACAGCAAGTAACCTACAAGGACTGGAGGTATTAATGATAATATGTCTACACTTTTCTATAATATATTTCTACAGCGTTACACAATATTAATGAGATATAGTCGTGACAGCCTTGCGAGGCGAGAGGGGTCCAATAAAATCCTTGGCTAGGCTGCATACACATGCTGTGATACAGATCAGTGTTTCCGACGTACCACCGGTGGTAAGCGAAAGGGTTTCAGGGGATACGTGGATAAAAAAGTCCCTAAAAAACGCACAAAAACTTAAACAAAATAAAAGCAATACAAATAAAACAAAACAAAAAACACTGCGGCGCTTGGAGACGGTATACGCTGTTAAGACTGATATCCCAAAAGGGAATTTATAAGTTTGGGTAACACTGATGTAGTTCATGCTTTGTTTTGACTTGACTAAATAATGAGGTTCAAAGAAATAATATTTAAATGTAAATGGGCATCTCACTCTTTCTCTCGATCTACGAAGGTGCAACTGCTAAACAAACCAATCAATAGAAAGAGATAGAAATAGAGACAGAAGATAATAGCAATTGTATTCTCTCTCTCTCTCTCTCTCTCTCTCTCTCTCTCTCTCTCTCTCTCTCAGAGTAGGATCCTAGTTTTACCTTCAATGATCAAGATCGAGATTTACTTTCTTGATGGTCTCAGAGAGGAAGGATTACGCCAATGCCTTGTAGATATAAATTGTGACCTGGAGAAAACCGTACACTTTGGTAACTGCATCACACTCAGTTTAAACTGAATTTCCTGCGATGTTTTCTCTGCTATGGATGAATTTACCTAAAACAATTGGGAGAATTTCAGGAATTGTTTACTTGCAGATACGTAGCACGTGGCGTACGGTGTTACTAGATAGTATACGTGGCAGAGGTCACAATATACCGCTAACGTCACAAATTCGGTTCATCTGAACCGCATTACATAAGTTGGTTTCAATCTGTTATAATAGAGGATAGATACTATGCAGTCAATGTATTCCTGTGGCAATACACCAATACGATGTTCAGACGTTCAGATGAACCTTTGGTAACCACATTTATCTTTCAGCGATATATTCTGAAAGAATCTGAACCGTGAGCAGTGTACCACTTTGCAAGAGAGTATAAAGTTGCCTTCGTCATGGAGAAATATATTATACACCATCAACATGACGTGCCTTGTATAGATAAGACAAGGTAACGAGTGCAATATTTTGACATGATTAAATACATCGGATGACATTTTTACATATTAATTTAATGTATCGATCTGTAATAATAATATATCAACATTAGTGTCTAAATTTGTCGGCGTGTCTAGATAATCGTGTAGACCCATTTCAAATAGTTATCTAATCTTGTTGACGTAAAACACAAGGTCTTGAAGATGAAAGCTTCATAGTTTCATAACTTTATTTCAATCAACTTTCATGTCTTATCCTAATCTTTTATTTTATTAATTGAATCTACATGAATAAAAATAGAACCTCATAAACATAAGCAAATTAACTATTTCCAAAAAGAGTGTAAACAGTTGCAAGTGAACTATATTTTTGTGCTGGCACGCTCTGTAGGACCAATTCAAAGTTTCCTGTTGTCAGTTAAAAGAATCTCAACTCTACTGTTAATGTAAGATTTATATATTTTTATTTCTCGTGACATTTTGCATTGAAAGGAAACTCTTTAAACGAGAAAACGTCCCTCTCTACAATATGGCGTGATCGTCTAAAACTGCCGTAATACAAGAGAAATTTTAGAATAATAGAGTTGCATTAAGATGCATTCAATGGAGTTAAATATTGAGTGTATCTGCGTCAAATAAAACTCAATCATATTCAAGAAAGACTGCACTTTTCAAAATACATAAAATCTCAAAAGGTCCGAAAGTACGTTTTCTCACGTTGCGGATCATTCAGTCTCGTTGGTTAATCACAATTGTTGTATTTCAACACACATACCTTGTTCTTAATTTTCAAGGGATTTGGATTTTTTAAACGTAGCTTTAACTATTATCCAGTCATATCGCTACGATGTCTGCAGAGTGGCAGTTTATACTGATGTCTATAGTACAAGTTAGACGGGTCATGTAGGCATTCAACACTATTTCAGTAATGGGTGTCATTTTTTATAATCTGATTCTACATACCTTTAAGCGGCAAGTATTCGCTTCATTTGGATCCGTATACATCCATATTACTTTGGAAGGGTCATTGTTTAGACGCCCCGAGAGGTGCATACGGCAAAATCAATGTCAAAGTACGTAGACATTTTGGAAGAAATGAACCTAAAGGTGTGATCCAGAACGATCGGGATTGAATATCATGCCCTGTGATGTCACAATGAAAGCTACGCATATTGATAACAAATTCGTAAGTCCCTCGATTGTGACGATTCCACTCGACGCGCTCTTATTTAGACCCAATTTAGTACTTGGTCACCATTGTAAAAGTCCATAGCGATATATAATTTTCGTCTGGAAGTTTCTTGGTGACAGTTAAGGTGCAGAGTGTTAATAATGAGGACTGAATAGACTTTGGTTAAAGAAAATTAGCGTTAAATTTTAAAAAAAGATCAATTTGTATTTAATTTAAAATGAGTAAATGCGCATACATGACTCATGTGACTTGTACTATAGCACTGGGGCATTGGGCAGAAATGTAGCATCACGTCCCACCCAGTCAGATTATCCTGATACCAGACCGACTAGTCCTAACACTAACCTATTAATGCTGAGCGCCAAGCGAGGCAGCTGTTAGTACCATTTGTTAAGTCTTTGGTATGATTCTGGCTGGATTTGAACCCGCGACCTCACGCATCCGAGGCGGACGCTCTAAGAACTATGCCACCAGAGCGGTACTTAATTTTCAAAGGAATATATCCCCTGACAATGCGGTTGAATTATAAATATGTGCGTTTGCTTATTACTTTAAAATGGGAAGAACACGACTGTCTTGTCTTGAATATCCTATTTAGATGTCAACGTAATATTTTTGAATATTGTATCAGTCCATGAAGCAATTAATTACACGTGTTAATCTCACCTCCTCCTTATATGTTATATTATTAATGAATATTGCTTAAACCCATTGCCAATCACACTACAGTAGCATAATCTTTACCACGTAAACATCAAAAGTTTAGTTATGTAGGGCTGCGCTGTATTTATACACTTGAGAAACGTCAATAATAGCATATGTTAACATTACGTTCGGTCCACCATGTGGGGAATTGGCACGTAATATTACGTTTGTGTTACTATGTGGGAAACATTCCGTTTGAACCAATAAGGTTAAAATGGGATTTAGACATTATGTTTTTGCCACTTTGTGTGTCCGGGGTGATTTAACATTGAATTTCATAACACTGTCGGGGAATTAGAATTTTATACTACCTTTGGGTCACTATGCGGTCTAATGAGAAGTTAACATTACGTTTGGAGTTTGTGTCACTACGCTGGTCTATGGAAATTTTAACGGCCTAATTACAGACAAAAAAGGGAAAGGCTGCAGCAACTAGGAAGATTAATTGTATGTTTAATGTGTGTTTTCCAATCTTGGGAAGCTCTGTGTCAATATTATTATATTGTAAGGTGGCATGTGGTCTCTTTACCTAGTAAATCCAACCCTTATGTGAATTCTGCTTGAAGTTGCTTGTTTTCCCTTATTTCCAAGGACTTCTCGACAACAACTGTTGCCTGCTGGAAATTCTAACAATGCAACAAGACTAAATATAATTTTCCCAAAATAATTGAATGACCACAAATATCACAATTGCACATTTGCATAAGAACTTCACAGTTGCAGAGCAACCTCACAATTGCATGGTTTCTCCTTCTTAGAGTTCCATAATGTAGCGCTAGTGCTATACGCCGTGAAAATATAAATACAACTCAAATACCAAATACATTGAACTAGTTTCCTACTTTATCCCTTGGTCAGTTGACTCGTAATTATAAGCCTCATTTCATATGTAACGTTGCACCATATTTACTATCATAGCAATAGGAAGAATCCCTTCTTAATTATTCCATTGTACAAAATATCAGTTCCTATCAAAAATAATTCCCTTGGAGTTACACAATCAATCAACACAATTATAGTTTAATAGGAACTACTTAGCTCATGCCCACATATGCGTCTCTAACTTGAACTCATGACGAAACTTAACCATGCCATCGTGAACTCCCAACAATGCTGCACTCTGTTGCATGTGCTCCCTGATACTGGCTAATTACTTCGGCTGAGGAATATTTCCCCAAACCCTACTTCTCATAATCAAGCAAGCAATCGCAAAACTCTGATAAATCCTTATAATGGAGACTTAAATACAAATGGCGCATACCTTAAATATATTACAATATGTAATGCTTAGAATTCAGGAAATCGTTGTTCATATATGATTGGTGTAGGTTTGCTTCTCTAATCTTATTTATGACGAAATGCATTTTGCACCTTCTGACTTAGCATTCCACTGTTTATTTTTTCTTTTTACACCGATAGTTCGAGCCAACTTCATTTCTCTGGCAGTGAACCAGGAATATGGACCATTTCGTGCACGATGACCTTGTACTTGAGGTCGAGTAAAAGTAACTTGCTGCACAACTTTTACAATAGTGGGTAGGATGATGCAATAGATCGCGGTAGATCAGGACATACATGCTCTAAAGTAAATGTGTACAAAAGAGATTTAAACGATGCTACAAGATATAAACATTACCTTCTATTCTCCTTCGCTTTTTCCGTTATTGTCAATGTAAAATCCGCCTGTTCATGGATCGCCGTGGTGCTGGTTTGGATGCTAATAAGTAGCGGTTCTGTGTGACTTGGTATGTACCTGGTGTGCTGGTGTCGGTGGTGACGTTGGCTAGGAGAAAGACAGTGGTCATCCCGTGTTGAGGGAGCAAAGCTCAGGGACCAACGGGCCTGCAGAAAACAACGGGGCCTTGATCCTTAGGTAGGATTGTAGGGGCGGACCATTAGTCGTGGCTCCTTGATCAACCGACAGCTGGTGGACTGAAGATACCTTGTAGTTGTCAACTGGACGCCCTAAGTTATCTCCCACCTTTAGGTTACTTACCATTATTGCTATTCTGGCAGAAACAAACCCCACATTATTATCGCTATTTGAGCGAATATCATTCTTATCGCTATTTTAGCGAAAGACGTAATTGTCATTGAATGAGGGTCATTATCATTATTTATGTAAAATCCATCCCATCATCACTATTCGTTTGAAAATCATCGTTATCATTGTTTATTTGAAAATCATTATTATCATTAGTTGAAAATTATCATTATCGATATTTGAGTGAAAGTCGTCATGACCTTTGAGTGATTATTAATTGTTTTTGTTTAATTTTTAATCATTGGTCATCCATGTTGATATAATTATCAATCATTAATATTCGTTTAATTTGTCTTCATTAAATCTTGTTGATTGCTCGTTTTAATTTAATTGTATGGTTCAGTTAGGAACAATATATCATTTCCTTAATATCAGTTATTTAGCTCGGCGCGCGTCATTGTGTTAATTGCATTGTTGGAATTCATTGGCACTAGTCTGGTGTCAGAATTAAATATTTTCAATCACGATGTAAATAAACATCTTGTTCACGTAATTTCTCTTAGTGTTTTCTCTATAATCTGACCTCAACCCGGATCACCGAGTTAAATAAGGAGAGAACTAAGCAATCAGATTTCATTCGTTGTTTAGAGTCAGTCATACTTATTGTGGTCCTGTTGTGACATCAAATCTGCAGACGTGTTTTATGGTGTACCTAGATCCTACCTGACTGGAAAAAAAAATTATTTATTTAGATTATTCAGTACAAGTAGAAAGTGCTTATTTTAGTATAATATTATTCTTGAGCAATTATGAATTCTTCTAAGGTTTCCTGGACAACGCCATTTTGACTTCACGATTCTTAGTGGGCCAGTACATTTACGATTCTGAAATCTATGCGGATCTTTCCATTCTTTTGGACTTTATTAAAGCTCTTTCAACATTATTCTGGACCCACGTCATATTATATACGTTAATCTCACATTTTCATTTATAACTTTTCTAAGTAAATTGCTAAGTTTTATAAACACTTGTTGGTTTTGCTTCTTTCTGTTACTTAGTTTCTAACCATACAGTTGCGTCAGAAATTGGGGTATTATACGGGATATGAATTTTAAAAATATATCAGAGAAAATGAACGTGTGTTGAAATTTAAATTCATTTTATTTCGGAAGTTTCTTAGTCCCTGGTCTTTTGATTTTACATATTGAGACCATCAGGCTTTCACAATGTCTTCTAAGGTGAAGAGTTTTGTTTGCAATCCGAGCCAGGAAGAGTTTGAGAGTTTAAGGAAAGATGAGTTGCTGGAGATTGCCAAGAAAGCATATTGAGAATAATTTGGTTATGTATTTGCTGGAAAAAGATATTATGCAAATGCTTTAGGATTAATTAGAAAGTCTCATTCTAGATATGAAATGAAAGTAAAATAAATAAAATTGAAAAACAGAAAAAAAAATGGAGCTACAAAACTTGAGCTTGTGTATATGTGTGTGTGTCTGTGTCTGTGTGTGTGTGATTTGTATTTTTAACGAAGCTTTAACAATTTCTCAGTCATATCGCTACGATGTCTGCAGTGTGGTAGTTTATAATAACGTCTTGCACTGGGGCATGATGCGGCAGACATGTTACATCATGTCCCACCCAGTCACATTATCTGACACCAGACCAACCAGTCCTAGCATTAAATTCTTAAGCAGCTGATAGTACCATTTGTATAAGATTTGTATAAGTTTTTGGTATGACTCAGCCGGGGTTCGAACCCTTGACCTCCCGCATCCGAGGCAAATAAAGAAGAAAGAGAGAGAGACAAATTCAAAAAAGAACGCAACAAATGAAAATACAAATGCAGGAAAAAGAATGAGGCATGTGCAGGAAAATGAAAGAGGCGGAGAAATTCAGAAAGAAGAGATATGAAGATGAAACTGCAAATGCAAAAGAAAGAAAGAGAATTTCAAATTTAGAAGGAAGAAAGAGAGTGGAAATAGTGGTAAATTGAATTACAAATTCAACAATTTGATGGCAATGCTATTGAAAGTGGAACTGGCAAGGAAACAGCACTCACCTCACAAAAGATCGGTTTTAATGTTACCAAATATACTAGGTTATTAGATCCTTTTAAAAACAAAATCGTAGTCCAATATTTTCCGACTTTGAAAAGAATAGCCTACAATTTAAAATGGCCAACGGAGCACTGGACTTTGTCATTATATAGTGTACTTATTGACACAGCTCGTGAAGTTTATGCTTCAATATCAGTAAAAGCAAGTGCTGATTATGAATTGGTCAAGGAATGTATCTGTAATGGTTAAGAGTTGGTACCTGTGGCACATCAGCAGAGATTTATGAATTGCAAGAAAGAAACTAGCCAAGACCATGTCTAGTTTGCAAGGGAAAAAGAACAACTATTTGAACGTGTTCTTGTTTAGTGGATAGAGTGCAGCTTTATTCAAAATCCACCCCATAATGTTAATTTAACATCAGGAATAGCGCTGTGAATTCATAGCCCATTGAAGGTGTTCGTTTATGGCTGGACAAGGACTTAGGTGGACCTATGGTTGAGATTAATCCACTTATAAATTGACAAGCCTTGTCTGGATAAAAAATATGACCCTTTTGAAAATGAAATCCCTGATTAATACCTGATTAATACCTTGCTTGTGGTTACTGGAGATATGGCAAACATAGCTCTTAAGAATATGGTCACTGAGCTATCAAATTGTTTTGTAGGTCGGATAGAAAGGAAATTCTTAGTCTAGCTGATGAAACATATGTGGCTGGTCATTTAGGAGTCTATGTGACTATGGGCACTTATTTCCAGACGTTTCAACTGAAACAAACAAAATCTACCATGATGTTGAAATTGTAGATTCTTAGTTTTTAAAACTGTACCATTCCAGGAAAAATCCTCTTAAGCAGGAATGCTTGAAAAATGAAAATGAATATTTGTTGGAGAATGACTTGATTGAATCATGCAAAAGTCCTTGTCCCGAAACCAGATAATTATTTACGTATGTGCTATGTCTGCAGAATAGTGAACCTTGTCACCAAAATAGGCTTATATTAAATGCCAAGAATTGTTGGCTGCATTGACAGAGTTGGAAATGCAAAATATGTCACCAAGTTTTACCAGTTGAGAGGATTCTGTCTGGCAGATTCTACTTACTGATACAGCAAAGGTAACTTCGGCCTTAACAACTCCAGATGAATTCTGCCAGTACAAAGAGATGCCATTCGGTATGAAAAATTTTCGGTCAGCATTCCAGCACCTAATGACCATGATAACATCTGCAATATATTACTGTGATGCGTGCATCGACGACGTTATTATATACAGCTATTTCTGGAAAGATCGCATGGCAATGTCGTTCGCTTGAGAGAAGCAAACTTGTCAATTAATAAGTAAAAATGAGTTTTCTCTATTTAGTTGTTATCCACATTAATACATGTCTTTATTGCTAATATTCTTGCATTTATAACATCAGCATTACGCAAATATACTATTAATTCTCTTTCTTCTCGAGCAGGAAATAATCTATAACATTTCCTTCTATATTCAATTATACTTCTAAGTCATTTTGATTGTTTCAATTTAATTCGTAAAATCAATATTTCCCCAATTTAAAATCGCATGTAATCTAACGAATCTATTCAAGCTACGATATATGTAAATGTTATAATTTCTATTGCAATGAATGATTACTGGATTATTGAATATTTATCCTTCTCTCTTGCATTTGAATAATTATTAAAAGCTACTTAAGCATGTTTCATTAGATACAGTTTTAACTGATATCAATAGACGTATATTTAAATGATATCATTAGATGCGTGTTAAATTATATCGTTAGATATTTTGATAAATGATTGCATTAGACATAGTGTTAAATGATATCATTAATAATGTTATGAAATGTAATCGTTTGAGGGGTTATCAATTTTACTCTGAAGACCAGCATTATCAATTTCTTGATTTATATATCTAAAATAAAAAGCTTACTTAAAATACTTTCATAATTACTTAACTTTGTTCGATACCGTTTTTTTATTTGACATTTATACACTGTTGAAGTTTGGTTTAAGTGGTGACAGGAAAACCTAAGAAACGTTAGATGTTCTGATTCACAAGGTACTCTGACTCACAAAATATAAAATATCCTGTTGAAGTTGAACTTAAGAAACGACTTGACACGCGTTAACAATAAATTACAAAAGCCAAACCTGAACGTGTTCATATATATGGTTACGGGAGAAACAATTTAATCCAGAAATGAATCTCAATATGCTAAAATAGGCCGCAAAAAGTTTTACTTCACAGGTGACGCAGTTGTTGTTATAGGAGTAAGTATTATGTATTAGCATATGTAAAAGGCATAATTCAGTAAGTTTGGTTGTGTTTTCTTTCACCCCTGTAATGGTATAATCCTTCTAAACAAATCGCTATTTATTTCATTCTCCAAAGGAAATATGTTTTATGGTTGTTATATAATTTATGTACCATTACAGAGGTACATAACAGCTTAACATAACTGGTTAACTGCTTCATTATCTTCTCTTTCATTATCTCTTGTGGTATTAGATAGTCAACCATAAAATGATTCACAGAATAGGACATCTATTTTTAATACTTCTTCCATATCATTATTAGATGGGAAATTTATTTTAAAGTTGAAGAACCTCTTCAAAAGCACACTGCTTATGACTTCACGAATAACTGACTAGTTAGCTGGCTAGTTAATATGTTACTACATAAACGATACTAATTAAACCAAGACCATGTCAATATCTAATGGATGTTTTAATCTTTAAATGTACACGACAGAAGACAAAGAGGAAATGACTTTTAATAAAGCCAATTACTATTATTTGCCAGAAAAAGAACTCTAAAATCCTCATTCCTGTACATAATAATGACGCTGTTTGTATATCCACCTACAACTCTGACTTACTAGGATTTAATAGCATGAGATGTATAAATACGTGTACCTAATCGTGTATAGTTTGTATTTTTTTTATGGCTGACATATGATGCTGCTTTTTTGATCAACTAAACAATACAAATAATGATTGTAACGGCTCCATTCTAATCTATTGGAGTCTTTACATATTAAAAATATATTTAAGTGAGTTCATCTCAAATATAGCTAAAGGTCCATACAAATTTACGATGATGTACTATAAATAGGTGGGGGTGGACTACTGGTGGCCAAGTGGTCTAAGGTGCTAACAGTTCCAGATCACTATCAATGATTCTCTGTCTGCACGGGTTCGAGTCTAGGGCTCGGCTAATATGGGTTGGTAAAAAAGCTTGTCAGTAGCTCCTGATGACTCGGTGGTTCTTCCTCCACCTGTTATACTGGCTGCATTATATTGCCTAATCTTATACTAAAACATGGCGTTAAAGCTCACAACAACAAATACTATTAATAGATTAAACCTGAAAATTAAAGACGAAGACTGGAAAGCATAACAATTTAATGGTATTCGATTTACGAATACTTTTAACTATCTCAGATGAATTAGCTTGAGTACGGTATGTAAGCCCCATCAAATTAATTTGCCGTTTTGTCATTTATTTATTGTAATAAATAATGAGGGAAATATTCTTAAAATCTCCTTATAATTTTAGTATTAAATTCATGAAGTAAGATGCAAAATATGGAAAACTATATGAGTCACTAAGCGATTTTAGTGAGATCATTATAATACATTCAATGCGGGTAGTAGACGATTTCATGAGAAACGTACTGAATCTGACATAAGAATTTAAATGATATTAATGTGTAAGATAGAATAGCATGAAGAGAAACAGTTAATAATAAATGAACAGCTGTGATTCAGAGTATTCTTATGCAGCTAAGTCAGAAATACAGACATCATTAACTAAACTGAACATAAATGTGTGAGTAAAGACTCTTGCATGTGACGAAATTAACAAAATGGTTAAATGGTTAAAAGATTAAAATAACATGTTAAATAAATTTGATGTTGATTATGATGATGAACTAACTCAAAATACATTCTGATTTCATTTCTGTAATGATCCAGATTTCCAGTGTGTTTTAATATTGATACTGTTCCATATTCGCAGAGATGATGTGGTGATTCTAAATTTTGTACAGTTTATTGAGTATATGTTCTATTATCACACAACATTTAAGTGGATATGACTATGTTGCTTCACATTACAACGAATACGTCAGCAACTTTAAGACCCAGAGATGTATATTATTACTATAAAAATCAGGTTAACTTATAATTTTTTAAACAATCGAAGCAGAGCTAGAGAAAGAGCTGATATTTATATTTAGTTATTTTCTGATATTCACCATCTTGCTTACAAAGCAACTATAACGCCAATAAATGACAATTGTAAAGCATATTTTATTTTTAACTACAGTATAGTATAATTTATAGCTAAATTAATTTGGAATTAATATGGGGAATATTTTGGAGTTGGGGGACATCATAAACATTTTTACAAACGTTAAACGACAGGAGACGCATTAATAATCAGGAGAGAAAATAGTATAGTTTTGACATTCATAGAAAGCAATAGTCTGTTCAATGTATCTGATCCTAATCGATCTGATGCAAAAGTGAAAATAGACATTATCAAACACTTCAATCATTGCAGCAAAATCATGATTTATATGAACTAAAACGTAAACATACATGATAAAAAAAAAAATGAAAAGAACAAGGTTTGGTTAGTTTGAATTTAAACAATTTGATAGAGTGTTTGCTATATATATTTCTACTAATCCAGTACCTTTATTCATACTGGTTATAAATATCCCTGAGAAGTAAGCAAAGAGTACAACATATCATTGAAATTTTTAAACATACTGGAATAAGTACAACTCAGTTAACTATATCATTGCAACGTATGGAAAAACTCTCAAGCAGGAAGTATTACGACCCTATTGTTTTAAAACAAGTAATAAAGGAGTGAGAAGCAACAGGCTTTGTAACATTCAACAAATAATATATTTCCCTACAATACAAATAGAAAGATGCAAAAAGAACTTAGGAATTAATTTCCTAATGATCATAGAGTTTCTTGCACAAGTCCTAATATTTTACAGATAATTACCAATTGTGTACTTGTGTTTCAGATTTATTATTATATTTGAAAAGACATTAAAAAGTATAAAGGGTATAAACTAAGTTTAAGAATCGTGAATATTTTCCAATAATGATTCTTCTGCACTATTGGCTAATTATGTAATTAGTAAGTACAGAAATTGAGATTCGTCGTTTAAGATTATAACACCAGAAAGAGAATTATATATGTTACTTGCAATACGGCAATAAGAGATGTAACACATGATCAGCAAGAATGCGTTTAAATGTTTTCTTGGTACTGAGCTAGAAAGACATAGGGAATGACCCCGAGATATATTAAAATTCTGCTATAGATTATATTATGCTTGCTTTGGAAGGATTACAACAAGTCACTAAATAGAAAATATGGATACAATGAACAATTTCCTAGATTGGTATCGGAACGAAGCAAACTGCTTCTGCCTGGGTGTAGGAAAACTAGAAAGGGAAACAACATTACTGACAGATTCACATACAAGTACACGAAACTGAAATCGAGGAAACATATCTGACTCCTTCTCACGAGGAAACTGTGCCAAGCTCCGCACACGTCATTAGCGATGCGAGATCGAGCGTGACCACAATGGCCAAAGTAGGAACAGCACTGAACGAAGCATTGTCTATTGTTTAGGATTGCCAGTGTGGATACTGTAAGCAAATTACTCAGTTTGACGATCCATGTCAAAATGAAAACAAAATTAACATCAGCTTTTCCTTTTTGAATGTATGAGGTCTAACAAGTAAGTTAAATTATCCTGAATGCAATCATTTCATAAGCAAAATTAATATTTTATGTTTAGTTGACCTACTTGTGATAAAAAGAGCCAAATAACTACGGCAAGCGCATGTTAAAACTTCTTAAAACTTGCAATATGTATGTAGCTAACTCAAGAATCAGATATGACACAAGTAAAAGTGTACGTGTAATAGACTATCCTAGTTACCACAGTAGGTTTTAAATTCCATCAAACAATTTTGTGTTCATGAGTTTTGTAGAATCTTCTCTGACATTCATAATTTAATAATTTTCACAGTACACAGAGAGGTGAATACATGCATATGTGAGGCAAAATATGTCAAAAACCAATTGTAGAAAACTAATAAGAAATATATTCATAGCAAGTATTAGTAGAGACTCGGTGGAAATTTTAATTAACAAACTGCATTACTTAAGAGAAACAACGAATATCGAAAAACAAAAAGTAAATGAAGTTTCTGACGACCTTACAAAATTTCTTTTAAATAGTGCTAATAAAACGTTTACAAATAGGAACAATACACAAATATACAATAATAAAGTACATAGTAAGCCTTTTGGGGGACAGAATGTAAGCTAACTAGAAATAAATATCATATTGCTATAAAAAAAAAAAAAAAAAAAATACTCACGACTATACACACCCCAAAGTAAGAATGATATGCTTTTTGGCAGTAAAATTACAAGACAATACAAGAAAACAATCAGACAATTCTCAAACCTCTATGGGAAGAAAACAAGATAAACTAATCACTGTTTCCTGATAGAGAAGGGAAGATGGGAAAATGTGCCTAGATATGAACGATTGTGCACGCTTTGCGTGCATAACTGTGTGCGTGATGAATTTTATTATTTCCTTGAATGTAGCTATTTCAGAGAACAAAGAAAAGAGCTACTACCCAAGCACTTCTATAAGAGACGAAATGTACCAAAGTTTAAAGAATTAATGTGTTCTGAGAACCTTGGTATTTAAAGAAATCTATCTAAATTGATTGATATTATTTTATCACAATTTAGTAAATTTCAAACCAACTTAACTCGATGTGTTTATAGCTCATCCGTTTTTCTGTTTAGATTTTTTTAATTGTTTTGCAATTCTTTCATTGTTTTTTTAAATATTTGTAAGGAAGAGAAAAGTACCGTAGATTCATTATTGTCAAGTATTTGCTAGAGATTAGTTTGTTTTCCATATGTAATAGTTTACAAACTGTCTTTCCAAATATTCCAATGTCGACATAATTAAGTTTCAACATGATCTTTTTTCATTGAAGCAATGACTGTAATAATGTAATAATGCTGTCAATCTAAGTTATATTGCATTTACTGAGAGAACAAAAAAATCATCCATGGGTGATGTACAAGCATGCAAAATCAGATACTAACGTTTTCCTCATATGTTGCGTATTGTAACCTGAGCGTAATAAAGAATTTGTCTTGTCTTGTCTATTATTGAGAAAGATATAAGTTTGAAGTACAACTTACTGAAACAACTAAAATTTGAGAAATGAACACCAAAAAGATACATATTAATAATATTAGGATAAGTACATCTTTACTGATCACCATTGTGTAAGTTCAAAAGCAAACATGATACTAGAATCCAATTAAAGTCTATTCCCTTACAGAGGCGTACTATGACTAGCAAATGCATCCAAATGAACCAATACTATAATTATATGTGATGTAGCAATCTCCCGTCGTATTACTTTATCCCTTATAGTATTACAATAACATTATTATATTTGCTCAGGCTTTACATCATGCGTACTCGATGTTCCATTTCAACAATAGACATAATTTGATAGCACGCAAACACTTCATTCGTTCTGTAGTATTTATACATAATACTGTAATGAATTAGGATATTAACCAGGACCAATTGCACATTTCTTGCGGCTCCAAATTATTAACAGCTTCATTATAACCTTTACCTTTTTATGGACATATATTTCCAGCATTCATCTTTTTACCTTTAATTTCTCAGTTTTTAATACTTGATCTTGCTTATCAAAGGTAGCTTTTCTTGTGAAAATATTGTACACCTTTTTTCTCTCCATTATTGTATCCATCAATGTTTCGTATTTACATCTACATGGTCGCCTATTATATCACTTATTAGTGTTTATTTTTAGTGTATGCCGTTATATGCTTTTTAAGTCCTCCAAATTTTATGCAACGCCCACCATACCTGCTATACAAAATTATTCTAGTATCAAACGTCAGCGAACGTATGCCCCAATACATACGGTATTATGCGCTTAGTGTATTCATCAGCGCTAAGATAAGGTTGTAATATAGGACTGTTCAGGCAGAGTGTTAATTCCCACAAAGTATATAAAACAAGATTATAACGGGTTATATTGGAAAGGCTGCTTAGGGTCTAGAAAATTATATTTTATAGTTTATGATAGGTCTAACTTACACAGCTCGATCGGTAAAATCACATACGCATACCAATCAATAATAACAAGAATATAGTTATTATAATAATTCCTGTCGACTTAATCTTGAGCTGTTAGCATGCCATCTGCCAAGATATCCTTGATTCTGGTTTTAGTTGTCAGATGCATAATAAATACAGGTATAGCTCATATACGTATCGATTTTAGGAAAATACAGTGTGTTAAAGGACAATACGGAACAATACTGCCTCGCTAAAATTCTTCTCTGTTGATATTATTACAATCTAAATAAAGTCAAATCTCCACTGTCCTATGTAAAGATCGGATCACGATCTGGTGACCTGAGAACCATCACCGCTATTTTTTATCAGCCAATAAATGCAATCTTCAACCTTCGCGTTTGGGAGAGTGAGCAGTATGGTCAATAGCATCAAATTGTACCGGGCGATACGATTCAACGCAAGATTTCTGAAAGCTGCATTTCCATTGGCTAATTCAAAGATCATCAGATCATGACCCAAAAGCGATTACTGTCAGTTCTTCGCGTAGGACGGCAGAGATTAGATTGATAATATTAATACAAAAATTATCTGTCTCAAAAATAACAGTCAAAAAATGTATTCAAACCTCATATAAGCTATAAATTATAGCATTAATAACTGAGAGACTTGGCACAATCTCTCTAATCAGAAAACTTAAAAACCTAAGCTTGAGGGTTAAATACCAGCTTTAGGCTTAAAATAATGTTTGCATACATAAATGGTGGCATGCCTACATATGGTATTTTTCAAATTGTCATTTCATTGTTTGAAATTAGTACAAACTGTGGCGAGTTTACATAAACATCCAAACCATGTTAATTTTGATCACACTACGTTACGGTGATTGATGCCCTAAAATGGCATATTATCACATCATTATATGTCTGTTGGAGTTAAATAGCAAACAGGAAAAATAAACAAATCTTTCCATCGGGGATTATTAAACGAAGAAGCCTACACCTGTCTGAACAAAACGAAGCTTTTATTCTTTCCATTAAACTAAGAATTTTTGGACAATTTAATTTGATCCTAAACCTATTGGAGTCAGTTTGGATCAGGGAAATCATGGATCCAAAAGAGGCACGACCACTCTCAGACCGCTTGAATTTAGATTAAGTACTATATTCACATTAGGCCAGAGTATTGATAAAAATATTTCGGGAATGATATTGTCAGATTTATTTTGAGGAATGATAAAAGGCTTCAGAAAAACAGTAAGGGTCCAGTTCTGGTCATTGGATATGATATATACAGTGGCCTTGTCCTAAATAAGATCCAAATTTTCTATTAACGGGGTGTACGAGTTTCATGTGATATAAAAGTAAGTAAAAAGAGTGAGAAACGACAAGCTTTTTAAAACTCAACAAATAATTGATTTCCCTACAATGCACAGTGAAGATGTAAAACTAACTTACAGTATTTCGAATATAGTTACTAACACAAATCCAAAAACATTAAAGTTCTGAATAACATTTTGTGGTATTCCGAAATAAATCCAACGCTCAAAGTCTTGATGTATTAGTAATGGTCTGTGTCGTAGCGATGTGCCAATAGTCTTTTACCGAATCACAATAAATAGAATCCCAAAAATATATGCTTGTTTTAATTTCACTATAAAACCAAGGTTCTAATTCCAAGAATATTATTTTTGAGTAGTTTCAATTTCCAGTGAAGAATGACGTGAATAAACAACACCAGACCAGTTTAAATACTTAATATAACAATGCAATTGATTTATGCTTCAGATGTTATTGCAAAAATAAATAATTTTTCCCGCAAACAAGATTCTTTACTCCTTTACCTGACGTAGGTCACTATTAAAAAGAAAACCTGATACATCATGGAAAATTTCAACGTAGAAGGTTCGAAGTGTTTAAAAGATAAAATCTTAGTTATAATTAGAAGAGCTATTACTAAAAGTATAAAAAGAACATGGTAAACATTATGTCCCTGACTCAGACCCAGATAAATACGTTTACTTCTGTTAATAATGATCCTAATGTCAAGCCCATATTAATAGAGAAAATATTAGGTACGTATTAGTTGTTTACAACATTACAAAATCAATGATTTTGGTCAGGTACACAATGATTTTTTTTTATTTTGGACAAGGTCAGCTACGAAATGTGAGACCAATGATAAAGAATAAAAAACAGCCATGAGATTATAATCTTTATTGAGTGCAGAAAAAATGAGAGGGAAAATGGATCCTCACAGAAGAAGAATAATATCTTTAAAAAGTGGTATTAAAGTTTGAGCGATCATTTCCTACTTCCATTGGCCTTTATGGAAACAAAGGCATCGAACCTTACTTGCGACAGAGTACGGGGATTTCTTGTTGCCGACTTGCCTCACATGTATTTTCAAGGAAAATGTACTTGTGAACTTATGACTTCTCATTAAATGCATAAAATAAATACCTGAGAACTTCATTATCTACTGAATAGAAGTACTTACAGTTACTTTAAATCTAGTGGTGTGTGCTAAAGATGAACTCTTCATCTGGAACCTAGTCGTTCAAGGTCAAGGCAACAACAGAAACGACAGTCGTCATGCAGTAACCCATTACGTAGCCGTCTAATATGGCAATGATCACAGTGTGGACAATTCTGATTCTTATGGATTACCTCCTCTGAAACACGATATCGATTTTGCTGTATCCGCTCAATTTAATAATGTGAGATTACAATGATCAGATTTGACTGTTTGTGTATAATATGTTTTGTATTTGTTTTATCAGTGCATTTTTGGATTCACAAAAGAACACGATTTTTCTTGCAATGTAAACATTATGGTTATCTAGTATCTTTAGTACACAAACGAAGGTCGATGGCAAATTTACAATGCACTAGATCATTTGAAATATAATTTTACCCCGCAGCATTGTCAACGTCGTAAAAACATTCATGTTTAATGTTTGGTATTTCTAGATGAAGAGGAAGATTTCGGGATTGTTCAATAAGTATGTCTGAAAGACAAGAAAAGAAACAAAAATAGCAGGACGAAGACATATGAGGTCACTCAGTCTTACAAAATGAGGTTCCTGCGCTGTAGACACATGGCCAGACTTTGCAGTCCCGTACATCATCGTCAAGATCTCAACCGTCCAGGAGAACAATAAACACCTTTTGAGGGCCATTCATATTTCAAAGAAGAGAAATCCTGCTATAAAACTGATATTAGATATTTGCATGATTGCATATGAATATATCTTTTTATGTTCACAAATAACTAAACTTATCACTCTTGAATGTGACAGTAGGTTTGTGTAATTTGTCACCCTTAGTTTACATCCTACCATTCTTCTTAGTGTGGGATAGTAAACAAGAAGTGGGTGTTATTTACAAGCAAAAGTAGGTGTTGGATAGTACTAAAATCAGCCAGGAAGTGGGTATTGAATAGCAGTGTATGTGTGTGTGTGTCTGTGTGTGTGTGTGTGTGTGTGTGTGTGATTTAGATTTTTAACGTAGCTTTAACAACGTTTTAGTCATATCGCTACGATGTCTGCAAAGCGACAATTTATAATGATGTCTAGCACAGGTGCATCACGCCGGAGACATGTAGCATCATGTCCCACCCAGTCACATTATCCTGACACCAGGCTAACCAGTTCTACCACTAACCGCTTAATTCTGAATGCCTAGCGAGGGAGCTATTAGTACCATTTTTAGCCTTTGGTATGACTCGGCCGGGGTTCGAACCCACGACCTCCTGCATCCGAGGCGGACGCTAGTAGTATAGTGAAGCACCTTATCGTCAATGGGACTTCTACCTTAGAAAAGGGTCCCGGCACTTTAGCATCAAGGGGAATTGAACATAGGGAATGTATTGCGACAAGGGGATTGGGTCTGTCTAGGGTCAATAGGAATTAACGTCACGGTGCTGGACACTGGCAACACTGTTCCAAGGGGCTGACCTGAATACGCGTTACTCTAGGGACAATAGAGACATAGACATAGAGACGTGGTTAGAGACAGGGTTAGAGACATATATAGAGACATATACATACATGCTACATAGATTTATGAGTATAAATCTATCACACAAAAAACAAAAACATAGATTGATGAACATCAATATATGATTCTAAACATCGACTAGACATTTTTTAGGCAAGAGGGTAAATCTTTTCGAGGCAATGGAGTGGCCCTGAAAAATGCCTTTGGTTTTTGGGGTTTTTTTTGTTAACTTCATTCATTCAACATAGAGGGCATCGCACGAATTTTATTTTCTTCCTCGAACTTCGTCTGACCTACGGACCGTAGATTAAGACTATGTTCAGACAACCTTCCCTCTCCACTTAATTCTTCGTTTCCAAAAGGCTTTCTCAGTCATCTGCGTAATTGTCCATGATTATTTGACATACATGGGATAGTCCGGGTTGAACAGCATCGACGATATGAGGGTAGACGATTCTACGTTAGTCCACTTGCGAGAACAGGTGAAGGGAATGAAATGAACCGCGGTTATTTGTAGTGGAAGAGCGGATCGAAATGGATTGAGCTCTTTCACCAATCCAAACGCGCGTTACAAAATTCAGTCACAGCGCGGAGTCTGACTTCCAATCCGAAGAGTGCCACCTGTGACGTCACATTCCCTATAAAGGTGCGCTAGAGTCTGTGCGCAGTGAATCAATGCGACAGAGTTAGAACATTCAGGAAACTTAAAAGACGATGAATTGGGGTGCACCGGCTACTAAAGCAAACACGGTCCTGCATCCAGAAGAGACCGATTTTAATTGGGATTTAGTGGATTTTCTCTTTTCTTCACAAGAATTTGCTCCGGTACCAGCACCTTCGCCGCGTTCTCCTTCCTTACCACACGTCGAGGATTTTAAACAGAGACAGAAAGAAGAATTGGAACAAATTTTGCAACAGCAGAAAGAAGCAGAACAAGCCTTTCTCATTCAACAGCAACAGCGAGAACAAGAGGCAAGAAGGAAGCGACAGGAAGAAGAAGAAGCAGAGAAGAAACATGGTCTAGGTGAGAAGGAGGACGGTGAAAGTCAAACGGGGACTTAGACATTTTGGCAGAGTTAAGGAATCTGAAACAAATGTATCAGACGTCTTTAATACGACCCAAGAGAAAAAGATACACTGAAACGACAATGTGAAGCAAAAGAAGGCGATCACCTGACACCCTCCGTTTATCACGATCGTCTTAAGACCCCCATTTTGGAGAGAGTTTAGCATACCAGAAGAAGTGACTCCTTCCAAAGTCATCGACAAGATTCAACACGTGCAGCAGTCTAACGACAAGTTTCACATCGCCTATCGAAAAGAAACACTGTACATGGCCCACGTTTCTCTTCCCAAGGGGACCGGACGCAAAAAGGTGTTATTGGTGGCCGACCTTCGCAGCACAAAATAGAGCCTCGTCCGAAGTAACAATCCTCAAGACCAGATGTGTTTAGCCAGGACCATCGTCGTAGGACGAGCATATGCGGATAAGAACGACACGGTAGAATGGAAAAGAGCCTGGAAAACTATTCAACAATCTGATCGAACCAAAAAAGAAGAGAAGCAGAACTCTTGTGTCCAAAAACACCCACTGTGGCATTCCTGAAATCCAACAAATTGCAAGAAGTCTTAGCTGCACGCTGCACCTTGACAGTACGCGCTCAAGAAGTGCGCAAACCTCTGCTGTGTCTCGGCAACAGTTTCATAGACGGAAAATACATTCACGTCTATCATCACGATGAACATTTCGATGCCATTACCAGTATCACCGCATTCCTCGGATACAGTTATTTACTGTGAGAAATGTAACTATGGGAATAACAATCGAGAGCAACACAAGCATTGTGGATCGAAATGTGAGGGATGTTTGGCCTCTAAACCCTGTCTTGATGAAGGACAACAACGAGTGCATTGCCCAGCTTGTCAGCGCACTTTTGTCAGCCCTACCGGTAACCAAAAAAATCTGAAGACGCAAGGTTCACAGCAGAAACGTGCTTGCCAACTCCTGAGATTGTGCCCAACTTGTGGACAAGGCATACGTACCAATAATGCCAAGGCTCACATATGTCCAGGAAAGAAACTATGTTACATTTGTCACCAAATCGTAGACTTGGAACACGAATGCTATATTCAAAAATACCAACCGCAGCAGAAGGAGGAAGAAGATGACCAGAAGAAGAAGGGGAATTTCATCTTTTCGATTTCGAAAGCATGCAAGAGACTGGCATTCACATTCCTAGTTTCTGCGTGGCGCATAGAGCGTGCAAGAAGTGCATTCAAGAGCCTATCTTTAGTCATTGCCCTCACTACAGCAAGATTCCTGGAGGGCGTAAAAGAATCTTTCGAGATCCGAACACGTTGGTTGGCTTCGCCAATTATATCTTAGACCACAGTGACGAGACGTGGAGCCAAGAGGACATTGAACGTTACGGAGATTGTCATCGCAATGCGACGGTGATGGCTCACAATTTCTTGGGATACGATGGACAATTTTTCCTGAAATACTATACGGAACTAAGCACCGAATGTCCTAAAGTCACTTTGAACGGAGCCAAAATCATTTACATGCATGTGGGACAAGTGCAGTTTAAAGATTCGATGAGTTGCTTGGCCATGAAATTGAACCGAAGGCCTAAAACGTTTGGAATGAGAGAAATGGCCAAAGGCTATTTCAACACTTTTTCAATACCGAAGTCAATCAACACGCCATTCTACCCCATTTCCCTGATGCTGTCTACTACGACCCAGACAACATCCGCATCGAAAAACGAGAAGCATTCTATGTTTGGTACCACACTCACGCCTCTGACCCTTTCGACTTTCAGGAAGAAATGTTAAAGTATTGTCGTTCCGACGTGGACGTTTTACGGCGTTGCTGTGGAAACTTTTGAGGACTGTTCCTGGAACACGGTGGGACTGATCCAATGAATGAAGCCTGCACCATTGCCAAAGCGTGTTCCTTAGTGTACCGCAAACGATTCATACCCGAAAACAGCCTGGCTGTCATCCGCCCTCAAACGACAAATTTTTTCAAACTTCAATACTCGGTCAAAGCCCTACGCTGGCTACATTACTTGTGCGACAAGGAAGGCAAGTGGATCCATCATGCCCGAAACGGACGAGATGAAAAGACCATCGGAACGTATTCGGTGGATGGCTGAAACTTAGAAAACCCCAAGATCGTATACGAGTTTAACGGTTGCTTATTTCACGAATGTCTCATCTGTTAACCTCAACGGTACACTAACGATCAGTTTTTACAACGTACCATGGAAGACGTTTACGAGGCCATTTGTCAGATACGCTTGAAGTTAAAACAGAATAGATACCTAGTGGTGGAAATTAGGGAACACGCGTACGATCTCCGTTTGGAAAACGATCCCGAATTTAAGTTCATTGTGGAAAGTTACAGGCTGGAGGACCCTCTGAACTCGCGGGATAGTTTGTACGGAGGACGGACGAATGCCACCTGTTTGCTGTACAAAGCCGACGAGGGGAAAGGAGAAGAAATCAAATACTTGGACGTGTGTTCGCTGTATCCTTAGGTGTGCAAATATTATCACTTTTCTGCAGGGCACACGCAATTGCTGACGGAACACATCGACCTGGGCAACATTCAATAATACGAAGGATTGATCAAGTGCAAAGTCTTGCCTCCCACGAACTTGTACCACCCCGTTTTGCCTCACCATTCGCAAGGAAAACAGAAATTTCCCTTGTGCCGTACTTGTGCCAAAACGTGCAACCAAGACGAACCTTGTCAGCACACCAAGGAAGAACGCGCCTTGACGGGAACGTGGGTCAGCGTGAAATTGTTTAAAGCTCTGGAGCTGGGATACCAATTATTAGAAGTGTACGAAATTTACCACTTTCCCAAGACAGAAAAATACCACAAGGGTGACGAGACTTAGAAAGGCATTTTCGCGGACTACGTGGATGCCTTTTTGAAACTGAAACAAGAAGGCACCGGCTATCCTTCCTGGTGCCAGACTCCCGACGATCTAAAGAAATTCAAAGATAAATACTTGAAGCAGGAAGGAATCACTTTAGACCACATGCAGAAAAACGAAGAAAGGCGATCGTTTGCCAAAGTAATCTTGAATTGCTTGTGTGGAAAAATGGCACAAGGACCTTGTTTATCCAAGACGGAGTATCTGTCCGATCCTTCCCGTTACTTGCAGATGATTCACAACAAAACCAAACACATGAAACACGTGCACGTCCTTCGCGAGGACTTGGTCTTAGTCAATTACGAAGAAAAACTGGACTTTGTAGAAGCCGGCGAATTTGAAAATGTCATCATTGCGGCTTACGTGACAGCCCATGCTTGCTCAAAATTGTAAGAAGCTTTACACCAATTAGGAGATCGTGTGTTGTATTTTGACACTGACAGTTGAATCTACATCGATCGTCTGGGTCACCGGCACCCTAACATCGAAGGACAAGCACACCGACGACAAGATTCTAAGTTTTGTTAGTGGCGGTCCCAACAATTACGACTACGAATACCGCGACAAACAAGGAGAAGTACGCATCGAGTGTAAAGTGAAAGGATTGACTCTCAGTTATCGGACGAGTCAGGCGGTGAACTTTGGGGCATTGAAGAAGCCTTGCAGTTTTGGAGAGGATCAAGATTTTGAAGCGACCACCTACCAATCTCACACGATTGTGTTATTAGCCACACACCAAATCGTCAGTCTGCCTTTTGAAAAAGTGTATCAAATCGTGCACCAGAACGAGTGCGGCTTCCCAACCACTTCACTTTACCGTACGGACACACTGTTATAAAAAATGGTTCCAAGACGATAGCCACCAACTAAAAGGGAAAACTTCCAAGACCGATAGTTCAGTGTGACTACAAACAAAAAGCTAGAGAGATGCAAGCTACTATTCGTTCAAAACAGCTGTCCGTTCTTTCATTCGTTATCATCTGTGACAACTTGCTTATGTCCCGTTCCACCAATGACCTTGATGCACAGGGTCTCGTATCATTGCTTATATTTAACTATCAGTCATACACATAGTATAAAATAATATTATGACTGACAGTTAAATTGTAAGCAACAATCCAAGCCCCTGTTCGAAGGTCTTAATTATTATATTCCCATGTCACAAACAGTTCACATTGATGTCATAAGAGTGGGCTAACGAAGAAGTGGATCATTTCTCTCTCTCTCTCTCTCTCTCTCTCTCTCTCTCTCTCTCTCTCTCTCTCTCTCTCTCTCTTCTCCATTTCCTTTTCAACTTCATTGTTCAGAGAGAAGCAGAGCAAAATGAACTTTACAGTACAAGAAGAATATTGTGCTTTTTGTTTTTGTTTTGGGTCTTCTTATTCCAAAAAAGAACGAAAAAGAAAAAAAAATTAAGACAAGTCAGATAGGCAAGGAAAGGAAAATGGAATACCTCTATGTCAGTACCTGATACCCTCGAAAAGTAAATGGTTGGTCCCTTTCAAGCTAATACAGTTCTCACTCTTGATGATGCAATATATGTCCCAACAGAAGATAAGGCACTGTACATGACAGACTCGTTGATAAACAAACTTTTATATCTCTTTCCTTACATAAATAAAGAAATTACACTTGTTAAATCCACGGGAAAGGCACATTTGTAGTTAGCATTCTTTTCTTTTGCTTGATTCGACATCGTAAATATAGGAAGCAGACAACATAGTATTTTCCTTCTATGTGCGTACATGTGTAGTCCTGCATATACTCCTTCACTGAAAATGGACTTATCCAGGAACCAGAAATGACTGACAAGCATCGTGTTCTTTTAAACTGAAAACTTCATTTGAAGTGAAACATGCAGATGATAACTGTGTTAGACACCCCCACCCCCGGGCATAATCAGGTTTGAAATTATTAATCAATAAATGAACTGATTAAGTCCTGAGCATCTTTGATCTCATTTGTGCTGGTGTGTTTTAAATTGGAAGGGGGTGGGTGGGTACAAATAAACGCTAAGATATATTCAGACTATAGTTTAAGCTCGATTTAGTGGAACTTAATGTTGTTACTGAATGGGATGGAATGGGATGGCCATGTCAACACGTGATATGTCAGAGCACTTTCACATTAACACATATATTAATGCTGAAAATTAATTCTCAAGTTTGGAAAACTCTGCATGTTACTATTTACACTTCACACAAAACCCTAACGAACTTTATTATATTAAGACTATTCCATACATATATACGAATGTCAGCAGCAACTGGCTATGAGTCAGCTGCGAGACTGCAACTATAATTAACAGCCGCCATATTGCTTACATAAACATACAGTGTTGACAACAGCTTTCTTGGGCAAGTAAGTCTGTTGTAATATTTGTTTCACTGATGTTTTGTTACATTGATACAGAGCTATGGACTTATACAAGTGCTATTTCCCTGCTAATTATTAGCACATGGTTAATAGTTGGCCTAGACTGGACATCAGAAGACGACACTGTCCTGTGCCATAAATATATGGTTCCCACATAAAAATCTTGGTGACGTCATCCAAAACTATATGGATCCCAAACAACCAGAGTTAAGATTTGTCGCACTTCGCACCTTCTCACAAATCTACTACTCCCTGTGCCACCGTTGTAATATATGCTCCAGTATAAAACAGTGTTTTAGAGTAATAACAGTAGTACATAGAAAACTCAGATTTACAAGGAAAATGCGACCAAAAAGAACTCACTTTAGCATTCCTAGAGGTTTTCTTATATTTATCATGATTTTGATTGGGAGAGAGATTTTGTCTCAAAAGCAAAATTAATAACATTTGGGGAAAAAGATGGTATTATAATAAAATCACGTACTTGTTAGTAAAAAATATAGCTTATTAGATTTAGCTGATGACCCATTTTTAAAAAAAAATTAATGACCAGTGTGCATATACATCCATCATAACTCATTTCTCGAAAAGTGCAGATAATTGTAGACAAAGACAAAGTTACAGGAGAAGATTTTAATTTCAATTTATTATCATTCTTACCTTTATCTTCAAAATAACTAAATTATATAGGTCAGATTAAGTTAAATGTCAAGATTCTGTAAAAGGATTATTGAAAATTTGTTTTTAAAGTAAAATTGCTTTTATCATCATCCAAGATCATAGTACTTTGATATATAAAAAATTTTGTTGTTGTTGTTGTAGGGTTTAACGCCATTTTTCAGCACAAGATAAGCTATACATGGCGGCCAGTATAACTGGTGGAGGAAGAAACCTGGTAAACCCCGGAGAAAAAAAAAACTGACCCAAGAGACGCTACTGGCAAGCTTTCTCACGTATCCACATTAGCCGAACCTGAGACACGAACCCACGCGGACGGAGGTGAAACGACAGTGATCCGGAATGGTGAGCACTTTAGACCACTCAGCCACCCGGGGCCCCTAAAGCAAATGTAAAGGATGCCGATACAACTTTGAAATGTACAATACAAGAATTTGTTTCTTGTAAATATGCGTATATTACAGTAACAAAGAACCATCTGAAAAAAAAAATCGGTTACAACAGCTCCGCATGGAACTTGAGAATTCATTACAGTATTCTAAGCAGTGTTACTGATGTAGGTATCCATTGTCTGTCACATTTGCCATCAGATGTTTAGTAGCTGACTGTTTTAGGCAGAGGTTGGTTTGCCTCATCGAAATAGTTACTAAGGACTTTGATGAGAACTTCACTGATTCAAAATAGGATAATTAGTGAAATGGATTTTTATGGAAAGTAATTTTTTGTCATTGAGAGATTCAGCCTCTTGAGAACTGAGAGTTTATGACGTGGGGTCAAAACGGTGCATCATCAAAATGGAGTAGGATGATACTGTTATAGTATCCGCTGTTTTTCAGACCATGATTTTTCATATATAAAGCACATTAATATAGCTGAAATATCGAACATATACAGCATATTGTTAGGAATGATTTAAATTACAGCCTTTGAGAAAACACATATTATAAAATGCCCTTGAGAATTTGGAATTAACTGACAAATGACTCTTTAGTTTAGAACTCTATTGAAAACACAGCCTCTGTGTGCAAGGAGGGAATACCTTGTCAAAACAACAAGATGATTGTTTCTACCTAGAGATTCCTTATACATGTTTTCTGTAGAATTAAATGAATAGTGCATAGTTTTTATTACTTATGCAGTATTTAATGTATTATTATGACTAGCTTAATTTGAATCTTAAATGATGTTCATGAATTAGGTAGTTGTCCCACTGAAGGCCCAGTTAAGTGGTCAGTAAAGAATTAAATTTTAGAGGCACTGGCTGCATTACTGTTTTAGAAATTAGAAATTAATGCTTGAATGATGGACTACTATAGTATTAATGTTGCTAACTGAGCAACGTAACACTGGTACCCTAGTCCTACTATGTAAGATGTCGCCCCTAATATGTATAGTGGGATTAGTGGTGGTCATTGTCTTACTTCCTGAACAAACCGTGCCAGTGGCCTAATGGTTAGAGCGTCTGCCTTGGATGCGGGAGATCGTGGATTCGAACCCCGGCTGAGTCATAGCAAAGACTTTTAAAAATGGTACTAGTAGCTGCCTCGCTTAACACTCAGCATTAAGAGGTTAGTGCTAGCACTGGTTGGCCTGATGCCAGGATAATGTGATTGCAGGGCCGGCCTTAGGCTTGTTGGACCGATTTTAAGTTCAATATCATATAAAAGTTTTTAAGCTGTATATCATATAAAACTTGTTTGAAAGTTTATTTTCAAATGCCTTGTTCACAGGGGGTTCCGAAAAATGATCCAAATCGGGGCGCATGTTTGCTAAGGCCAGTGCTGTGTGACTTGATGGGACAAGATGCTACATGTACGTAGCATGATACCCCAGTGCTATACATTGCTATAAACTGTCTCACTGCAGACATAATAGCGATGTGACTGAAATGTTTTTAAAGCTACATGAAATATTCAAAGCACACACACACACACACACACACACACACACACACACACACACACATTTCCTAAACAATTTCTGCTGCATACATGTTCCACGGTCTAATTGCTTTGGCCATATTGTAGTTAACATGACGCCTTTTTCCTCGTGGAAGTATATCCAGACAGTTGTTGTTGTTGTTGTTGTAGGATTTAATGCCATTTTTCAGCACAAGATAGGCTATACATGGCGGCCAGTATCATTGGTGGAGGAAGAACCCGGGAAAACCCCAGAAAGAACCACTGACCCACGAGAAGCTTTCTCACATACCCACACTGGTCGAACCCGAGACTCGAACCCACGCAGACAGAGATGAAATGGCAGTGATCCGTAACGGTGAGCACTTTAGACCACTCGGGGCCCCATTTCCAGACATAATCAAGTAGTTCAGCTTGTTTTTAAAGTTTTTGACCACCAAAAGTTATTTGTCATTTTGTTAATAGAACATTTACACTTAGTTCAAACATATTGGGCATATCTCTGCTTCCATAACTCATCAATCTACTGGAATGGTCAACACATTTTGAAAATCAAAAACTGCTTGATTTTATCTGTATATACTTCTGTAAGGAGAAATGCAGGAGAGTAAATTTTGTATGATTAACACAATTAGAATCAAATCTGAGTAGTTTTATCAATATGGGCTGTCTGGTATGAGTGATATTCTTGAAAACTTCTCCTTGTTGTTGACTGCCGATAGGTTATGCTACAGATCAGTGATTGTTCAGGCAGTGCATGGACCCTCCACCAGTATATATCAGGGGTGATGCCCTACATGGTATGACTGACTTGTACCCTAGTAGCAGCTCTTATAATGCTTCTAACTTCTGTTGCATAGTAAAAACGTGAATGGGTTGTTGATACAACCAAAGACTGATCGTCCTGACTCCTTGGAAGATATCAACATTATCCTTGATAAATGGTCCTTGAAATAATGAAATGATGTAAGGCACAAAGTTAAGGTATAGAATGTCATTCAGCTTGTTAAAATTCCAGTTAATTTGTTTAAATATGATTACTTTGATTTTGATGACCTCATTTTGCATATAGCTCATTCATTTTTTGTTCACATTGCAATCCAGTATTTCTCATTATGATTAAAAATAGCTGGAAGGATGATGTTGTCATTGTGGTATCCAAAGTCTGTCCGATTATTCTGCAGCGTTGTTTTGTCTGTTCATATGTCGTTTTGCTGATATTTAACCCAGATATGTTTCACAGCTAGACAGAGTGTCATGTACAGCGAAACATTTTCTGTCTAATGTGTTTTATATATCTGATATATAGTTTTCTTAGCTTCAACAAATATGGTGATGAAACTATATGCAAATATACTTTATGGTTCACCATTGTCACATATCTGATAGGTCGGATCATAGCAAGATATAAGACACATAGTAGGTCTTGTTACCTTGTTATTGCATTTGTGATAATGAAAACAATAGGCAGGTATCCAGTTCTTACATTTTATTTAATAGAAAATATATTTGAAGACTTATTCTTACAGATGTTATTGAAAACCATCCGGATGATGGTTTAGAGTAAGAAGAAGAAAGATATGTTACAAGTCCATGCTCTTAAGGTAAGTAACAGTAAATAGTGAAAAGCAACAAGCTTTGTAATATTCAACAAACAATTTATTTCCCTAGAATACAAAGTGAAAATGTAATTAAAAGGTACTTATCGTATTATGCATTAAATCCCAAATAATTCTAGAATTACAGACACTAGTCCTAATAATTTAAAGTCCTGAAGAAATTAAATCCAAAGCTGAGAGTGTTGATGTGTTTTTAGTAGCGTGTAGAGTGTTGACTTTCCAAGTCATTTGTTGAATCACAATAATATCATTCCAGGTTTGAATTCACTATGAATTCCAGTGAATGTCTCTAACCAAGAATTTTATCAGAGCACTTTTGTATTTCCAGGGTAAATAATCACTTGATATCAATAATTTGAAGTACGAGATTCCAGCCCGAAATAAAATACTGACCACAACTTATAATTCAGCTTGAAAGTGCTAAATCTTAAAGCATGACTGAAAATTCCTCTCAGTTACAAGATTATATATTTCTCTACTTGACCTCAGGTCACTTTTAGCCTTTTCTAAAAAAGACCTAATACCTAATGAACAATAACCTTCTAGAATGATCCTGATGTTTACAAAATAAAAATGTTAGTTTTTATTAGAAAGCAGAACCTGGACTATGTGAATTACACTAAGGGAAATTCAAAACCTAAACCCAGACCCAAATAAACACATTTACTTCTGTTAATAATATCTTGATATTAAGCCCATACACATAGAGAATATTTTACCTATGTATTATTTGTTTACAAAATAAAATTAAAAACATGTCAATTCAGGTCAAACAGAAGTCCAACATACAATGTTACATTACAATAGCATGTAATGAAATGCAAAATTTAAAAAAATAACTAACAAACAATGCAAATTAAATTTACATAACAGCGGAATTTATGTAGGTAATTTATTAAACTTGATGCCCCTGGGGTTTAGCAAATGAAATAAACTGATGTGCAATGCTTTAAAAAACCCAACGAAAACAAAAAATCCAGATGTGATCACAAAAACCACTAAGGCTGTGAATTCCTTTCTTGATGGTTACCACAAACAACCAATTTCAAGATCCCATGATGATCGGTATTGGAAAACGAGTGCATGTATTATGGATATCCACTCAATAATATATATTAGTTGAAATTACATGATTATAACATGTTATCTAAAAGTATCATACTAGATTGCTTGGATCTTTTGTTGTATCAAAATAATTATATTTCACAGTATTAGAGCACCAGCAGAAAGATATTCGTTTTACAAATCACAAGTTTTTCACATGAAAATAAATAAATCACTGTTAATGCTAATGTCTGCACTTTCAAGATTGTTTTAAAAAAAATGGTGATAACATTATCCCACTATACTAAACTGAGTTCATTTTATGTCAAATCTAATTGTTCCAGTATATCTAAACCATACTTAGTTAATGGCACATTATTCATTTTTTGGTTTGATGTGTTCCTATAGATATTAACAATTAAACTTGTTTTCTTTCTTTTACTGGCTACAATTCATGTACTATATGGCTGTAATGCTGCGGTTAAAAAATTTACATAATATTTACATTGCTTATAGATGATATTCATTGGTAGCTGTTGCTGTTAAAGCAGTTTATTGGTATGTTACAATAATATATTTGTCAGTGTGAACTCAAGAGCCTAATTTTAATGTTTCCTATTGTCAGCATTCGTTTCCTTACATTGCTTAGAGCTGTTCCATTTAAACATACATGGTACCCAGGGAAGGCAGTTTTCTTAAAACTATATGCCAGAGTACTTTTATTTCATAGAGTTCATATTGAAGTGATAAGAAAATTTTAAATTGCATCTTTGGGTGAGTAACCACTTTAAAAGTGCCTTCCCTGGATCCTTTGTATGTTTTAATGGAACAGGCCTTACATGGTAAACAGTTGAACAATTCCTGTTTAAAATGGTATTAATGTTTGGGGAATGTAAGATCTGAAAGTAAAAGGGATATTATATATTAGGTAAAAACTGTAAGTCAAGTGTGAAAGCTAAAAAGAAGATAATGACTAGAGTACCATGGTATAAGAGGAGAAGGCAGCTGTAGAAAGATAACTGGGACAGTTTATAAGAATTGCGTCACTACCAGGAAAAGCAGCATGTGAAAAGGCAAAGAGGAAGGAACCTATTATGGCAATATGTCCATGGAGCCAGATTAAAGTCTATTACAAATTCAAAATCTAAAGCTATGTTAAATCTCAAAAACTAGAACCTTTACCTGCAAAATTCAAACAGACGATAAATATTTGCTGGCCTATAAGCTGATACTTTTGGATTAGCAAGTCTGGGCTTCATCGTATATTCCGAATCGACATGTATATGGATTATGTCATTCAAATTGTGTTATCGTTCATCGTGTAATTTTTTGTTATGTAACAAAATATTTTTCTCCAAAAGTATGGAAAATAATGTGTAAAATAGTTTTCGTTTTGGAAAGAGATTGCGTACTAAATACATTAGCACCCGACAATGAGAAGGATCTTAAATTGTCCACATGATTTACTATATTAAATTCATGTGCATCAGATGTAATTGCGCTAAAACAGTATGTACTAGTACTATATGTTGTTTTAATTTGGTTACATATATGTGCATTAGAAAATGAATAACAAAGACAAAGATAGGTATTTCATCGCATTTTTCTTCTTGCACCTCGTGATCAAATAAAATATGCCCTGATATGAGAGAGAGGTTTCAGGACAATTATAATCTGTATTGTTAAATTAGTTGACAATAGTGGTCATATTCCTGTACAAAGGCAATGCTACATTCCATTATCAATTGATACCACTGTGCCAACAATTCCTTCTAGTTTTGATTATGATATCCATTGTCTCAAGAACAAAACAGCTTTGCAGTGTTATTTACATGCCAATTAAATACACTAATGCTTGAGTCAAGTCATTCCAGTTAACAACTGTTTGAAGTCACTGTTCTGCAGACCAGATCAAATCGGGAAATGAGACTACCCATAGGGTATTATGAATACAGTACCATGTAATGCCAGGTGATTACTCGTGTAAGTTTCTCAACCAGTGACACATTTTGTACTCAGCAACAGAAATGTTATTCAGACTAACAACTAGCATGAGCAAAGATCTAAACCATATGCCATATGACTGTGGGAAGTGTACATGAACTTACTCTTATTTGTTGGAAAAAGGAGATGTCATTGTGCATACCTTAATGGAGCCATTATGGATAGATTGTGAATATTTATATTTGAAACTGAAGGATTATGGCATGTATTTTATTAGTTTACATTTACTGTTTACTTTATTACTATTTTCTCTTTCATAAAAGCTGCAGATAAACAGGGCAGTAATGTACAAAATAGCATGAAATGCGACGGAATGCACATGCCTCTCATCAAAACAGAACTCTAGAAAAAAAGAAAAAAACATTTTAGCATCAGTGATGCAATTTCCCTGTAATCTGAAATACATACTATTAATATTCCTGAAAATGGAAGTTGCTAAAGTTCATTTCACACAGCATTGTGAATTTTAACCTATCTGTAAATTATTAACCTTTCAGGTCATTTGTAGCTAAAAGTAGCTAATTTGTTTTAAATATTTTGTGTGAAACAAATTAGGCACTTTTAGCTACATTATGGTGCTGATCTGCAAATTTACGGAAAATTCACGATGCTATGTGGAACAGACAGTAGTAAAAATAAAAGGTATTGCTCTTTCCTTGTCTTATATTCAGCATCTACTTTTATATGGATGAAGGATGGAAACTGTACAAAATGTGCAAATTCGACTTAAACTTGACAGTGACTTATAGACCGACAAATAGGGTAGATTTTCCAGTTGTGATTACAGTGTTTTCTTAGATTTCTATTTCGTAATTCGATTAATTTGCATTCAGGCCAAGAAAGTTTAAATTTGTTTTCAGATTTATAGTTTTGTTATTGGTACATTTTCATACTTTTGTTAAGCAAATATTTTTCCTGTCAGTGAAGTAGTTCTTATATATTTGTCATTCAATAAACAAACATTGAAAGTATTACCATGTTTCAAAAATGTAAATTTGAATATTTCCGTCAGAAAATAGAGTGTTGTCTTTGAAGTCAAGAGTACTTCAGTATAATTATGCAGCACAGATTTTTAACATGCTGTTTAAATTTTGCTTCTGTTTACAAATATGCTCTTCCTGTACATATTTTCATATTAGTTTTAAAGAAGTTTGTATTTTAATTTCTTTACCCATAGTAGATTGAGACATGTGTACTTTGGTAAGATATATACAGCAGTTTTGAAATGGCACATTGCATACCTTAAATGCAAGTCTAGTACAATTTTATTGCTCCAACTTAAGTTTGTCTGAATATTCTGAAGGCAGAACTTATTAAACATCTTTCAGATGAATCTGTTTATGCAGCTGTTCTGTTTGTCAGACGTTTAAAATGTCAATCAACGAGATTATGTCACATCTATATTCTTGACTTGTATTTTAGCATGTGTTTTAGTGTGCTCAAAGGTCCTCTGCCCACTTCTCATTTTTATAAGTCTTTTTGGAACTAAAAGGAAAATAAATCTAATTGGAATTATAGCACAAATAACTTAAAATTTGTTTGCTTCTTTCTCTGAATAAGTAAAGATGAAATTATTTGAATTACTCAATACATTTACACTTTACAAAGGAAATTGTCTTGCTTAATGTTCCTTCCAAAAACAAATTGACAGTTTGACGTTTCATCAGGTTTGAAAGGAACTACCTTGTCTGATTATAATAGAGATTGTTCATGCAGACAGTAAAGATAACTAAGATGAAGTTTTCATGTAACAATGCAGTAGTACTGCATATGTCTTCCTGTGATGCCATATTTTGTCAAGACTCTTCCACCTTAGATGGTAGTAATTTCGTTCATCTGTGAACCTCCTAGATTACCCTCAATGTTGCAGGTTTTTTTTTTTACTTTCTTTCACTTTAATACAATTGTAACCAATATTTTGAATATTATTCATGAGTGGACTATACATGCAGGCTGTGGTCAGCTTCTTGTATTTATTCGATAATGACATACAAATTGACTGAAATTAATTTCTTTGGGTTGCATCTTTTATATTAAACATTTTTGTGGAGATGATGATTATAGTCATTTACTGTATGCAGTTAAATATGTGTCATATTCATACATGGTTATCTGGATGGCTTAATTAAATTATAATGCAATTTAATCACTTAATCCTTTTCTTTTTCTTCTCAACTTCCTACTGTTATTTATTTTTAATACTTTGGTTTCAGACATTATTAGGTAGGTGGCCATAACACCTCAGTAGGTGGATCATTGGTCATGAGTTCGCTACACTGGAAAGGAAAATTAAAGCCGGACTTTACACCCTGAATAAAAACACTCTGACTAGATTTTTTCTTAGATATACGCAATGTACCTGATAATAAAAGATTCGGAGAAGCTCCTGTGTACCATAATATTTTAATGAGGTTGGGCTTGGCAGATTTGCCCACAGGTCATATAGAACCCATTCAACATGAATGGCGTATAATTCTCAATAATAAAATCAGACTGATTTGTTTGATCCAACAATTTTATTACTTTCAATACATGACTGTGACCTTGACCTCTTTAAAAAAGAACATTTGGAAAGTCTGTCTTTATTATGTTGCTTATTTTTCAATCTGTAGCAGTCAGAAATAACATCCACTTTCTTGTTGCAATAAGTGCACATAATTCGGGATAAAGATTCCTTATCAGTATTGTCACAATTATGATATCTAAAAAGTGCCAGACTCAGACTCGCAAGTACTGATACGAGAATGATATGATTTTTACCAGAAAAACTGCTGAGAGGAAAACTTAAAGAGAAAAGAAACTTACGAATCAAGGAATAATCATCAGCTCTATAAGCAGCATTTTCTAGCGTTTCAACCTTTTCTCGCCACTCTAGGTCTTGTCGTCACTATGGACACAATATTTGAACCTCTCAACTAATATAAGCTGTCTGAGGTTATGTTAATCTTGATCAACCTTTTTTGACCAAGCACCACTGATCCAGTATTTGCACTTTTTCTCTTGCAAATTCGACATGGGTCTGTCCAGTTTCCGTTTTGAAATTCCTAACTTGTGTTGATATACGTCAGGTATCAACTCATAACCCCTCAAGATACATTCGTTAACCACATCATAATTAACACTTTGTTGTGTAGATTTTATTAGCTTTGCCCATAAGTACACTTTGTAAAAATATATCCCAATGCTCTCTTGGCCATATTGATCTACTTTCTCTTCTCTACAAATTGGTATTAACCTATTATTTACGATAGCATCAAAACATGAGTTTGTATATAAAGGGAGGGGTTGCTTTTCACTTTTCAGTTCTAATTTGTAATGTAAATTGCATTTCCCCTCCTTCTCTCTGTATTTCCATCTCTTCTTTTTTATTTCCATTTGTCTACCGACCACTCCAGTGACCTAGTGGCTAGAGCGTCCATCCCAGAGGCGGGATGTCGCTGGTTCAAACCCCGGCCAAGTCATACCAAAGACATAAACATGGTACTAACAGCTGCCTCGTTAGGTGCTCAGCATTTAGAGGTTAATGTTGGGACTGGTTGGCCTGATGTTACGATAATGTGACTGGGTAGGACAGCGGCATAATGCCCTAGTGCTAGACATCTCTATATACTGCCATGCTGCAGACATCGTAGCGATATGAGTAAAAAATTGTTAAAGCTACAATAAATATCCAAATCACACACACACACACACACACTCCATTTGCATATCTTCTCTCTCTCTCTCTCTCTCTCTCTCTCTCTCTCAACTCTTTCAGCAACTTTTTTCGGCAATTGCATTTGTCTTTCTCTTCTTCAAATGAATTCCAGTAGTGATCCGAACAAATTTCAGTATTGAACTTCATGATATGTCAGAAGCCTCGAATGTGCTAATATGCCAACAGTCTTCCTGTATCATGGTGATATAATCCAAAATGTCTTTGAATGAATTCAGTGCAATTCCAAAATAGTGATTTAGTTCAAGAAGTAATAATGAGCACCTTGAAATTTCAGTGAATAATTTAAAGAAATGAATCCTCTGCAATATTAACTGAAACACAACCTTAATTGAGTCCTCCGAAACTGATATTAAGACATCATATGCAATAAAGACATTCTGTTTACTTCTCCCATTGTTTAAAAACCCCAAAATTAATAATAGAACTACGTTGAAGGTTATTTTGAGAATATTTAAAGTTCTAAACAAGGTCAGGTCTCTTACCAAAACTTCAGTTAAGAAAATGTAATGCAGCAGGTACGCTTGGAATTCCCGTGAGGAACACCAGTGTCCTAAATTCAAACTCAGGTAAAAATATTTACCTCCAGTAATAATGATCTTAATATATAATCTAAAATCATAGAGAAATATTAGCTATGTATTATTGTGGGGATTTGTTGTGATGGAGTGGGCTGCTCCGAATATTTCATTTAAACTATTGTATAAGTCCCACCCAGGCTCGATTTTGTTGGAAGTTAAATTTAGTGAAAGATTGCTGTAAAGCTCCGAGCACCCAGTCAGCAATGTCGACGGTTAGATGGTTAAATATATAAAAAAGGTGAAATTCAATGAATAACAATTTAATAACAATTCAATAGCCAAATGATTCAAAATTCCACTTAATTAGCAGTGTGAGATTGATTTCCACCCGTCCTTGTATTCTACTGTGGTATTCTTCTCTCTCCTATTTCTCCCAATTCTTCTCCTCTTCCTTCCCGACTTTCTCCAAATTCATTTTCCTCCTCCTCGATTGCTCTATACTCCTCCTCCTCCACTTTCTCCTCCAGACTCCTTTTCCTCCTCCTCCTCCACACTCTCTCCACCTTCTCTCCACCGACTAGACTTCTGTCGACTTCGACTGTTCGGCTAGTCTCAGTTCAGTCTCCACCTCTTGGAGACTCGGGACTCGACGGAACCGGGAGTTCTGTCCCCTAAAAAGCTTCCTTGTCGAGGCTTTGTATTTCCTTCGAATCTACCTCTAAGTTTTACCGCCCAAGTACGAGTGGCTTCTCTCGGAGTAACCCTATTGCTAGGCGGACAATGTCCCTCTCGCTGTCTGCCAACGTGGGGATGGATGAGAACACGCCCCGCTCACCCCGCGAACTTCCCTCTGATCTTAGGACTAAGCTGTAACACATGGGTGTGAAGTGGTGCGATCTATCGCCTGTACCGATGCAAGATTCCGGTCTTCGGCCTGTCAGGTAACCTAGCGTAAGAGTTTAACACTCGCCCCGGGGCAATGTTTGGAGATCAAACACAAAACCGCGGTACTATTGAAGACAAGAAGATTATAGCTTGCTTATATATGACTTTATAGCTGGGGCATAGCAAATGTGACAATTATATTGTTTACACAACAATAAGAGTTTTGTCAGGTAGGCATTAAACTCAATTACTGACCGAGGTCAATCTTACAATTTAGATATACGTGACAAATAATCATGGATAAAAGCCAACAAAATATAAATTAAACATACATCACAAGCTTTGTTACATGTTTCTAAAGTTGCGCTTTTACATGTCCGCGGTATCTAGAGTCTCGGCTACTTCCGACATTTATATTAAGAGAATAAATCCTTTCATTGTACCACCTGTATAATATATACAAGGACAAACCACCACCAGTTTTGCTTTTATTGCAAAATACCACTGTAACAATGCATCACTCTAAGCAAATATGGTGCTGATCTGATGTCTAATATGAACACAACAGTGTTACTTTGGTCATATTAGTTTGATCTTCTTGGAGGAGGGATCATGAACTTGTCACGATATGTGATCTGAAACTGTTTCAAAGAAATATATTACATGTTAAAAATTGAATACTGATGATGTCAGATGTTCAAAAGTAGGAATAAAAAATAAATGAATCTGATTTTATGCTCTCCCCTCGCCCATCTAGTACAATGGTTACAGTTGTAAATCTCGTCATCAGTTACCAGTACAAGTCCTCAATTTGATGCAGAATAATAGACCCTCGTATTATTATTATTAGGGTTTTCGAAATCTACTTGCCTGATGCCAGAAGAAATTGATATTAGTCCCGGGCATTATCCCGCGAGCAAGGCCAACAAATTAAGAGAAGTCGAGTACAGTTCACAAATCTTAATGTTCTCAATTTTCATACTTTGCGAACTCCCCAAATTACACATATCATCACCTTTATCCATGATTACTTATATAGCAATTTTCTTTTACTTAATGGTCCACAGTTTCTGTAATCAGTCTATCCCTGTTAGAGTGCATAATTTCCATTTTGTAATCCGTGATATAACATGAATATTTGAATCAAAGTTTGACAGCAGGAACTATACATTTATATAACTTGTCAGTTACATTTCAATATATATATATATATATATATATATATATATATATATATATATATATATATATAACAACTTATATATATATATATATATATATATAATCAAAAGTAACGTGACTTTTAAAGTGTTGGCATAAAGCAATTTGATATGCTAATACTGTTGGTATATCGAATTGTGATCCTCCCATGATGCAGTAATTCGCATATATAAACAATCTTGCGACTTCGCCCTTGCAACTGTGTGCTGTCCACTCATTAATCACTAGTGACGTATGAAAATAACGATAGAAACTATTAATAATTCCCGTTTTCTAAATGAATTTAATATGGTACACAATTTCATCGCAATCCTCTCTGCTTTCCGTTCTCCCTCCCATCTCATGCATCAGGGTCAAAATACTCAGAAACCTGGGGTGACAGAGAAAAAGAATTTGGGCTGGATGAAAACCTTGAAATTGAACTTAGACCAAGTAACCTACAAGAATATAGTTCGTTGTGACGGAAATGTGTGCAGTTGCATTATGATTTTTATAATCAAAGACAGAAAGTTGCATAACCTGTTGACATTATACGACATCTACTGTGATGTGTGTGTGTGATCTGGATAATTCGGCAAGCCTCTTTTTCTTTAATGAAAAAGTTATACATCTCATGGTATATCATTCATACAGCGTACATACTATATATATATATGGGATTCGCGGACTTCAAGCCCTAACGCAGCCAACGGAGCCATGGAAAGTTTTTGGGATGCGTTATATGCCGAGCTTCCAGACTCTAAACAATCGGCTTCTCAAAGATTATTTTGATGCATGTCAGCGATTTGAAGGAAATTAGGTAATACATGTATATCTTAATACTGTAACTCGTGTGAGATTTATTTTACAGGCCTGCTTAATAAAGCACTTATCCATAATGGTTATAGCCATTTCTATTTCTTTAAATGCCTAATCAATCAACCTAAATACTAGTAACGCAATCGGTGTTTATCATCTATTGTCTGACTGTTTACTTGAAAATTACAGAAGGCTGATAACTAGTTATTGTTAGGAAAAGAAGTAAACAAATAAAAATAAATATTCTAAACTCCTTTTCAAAAGTCAGCTTGTCAGAGATAGTTTAAATGCATGTCCCCGACTTCAATGTGACTAGATGATTATTGTTAAGCAAATGGATAAGTCAGCATTCTTAAATCATTTAGTTTAAGAAAAAAATATTATTCCATAAAGTCTAGCTTCCATTACTGTACATATTGATCTGATAGCATATCCAGGCTTAGAAAAGTGAACTTAACAACGTTTCCAAAAGCAAATCAAATGAACCATTTCGAAGAAAAATATTTAATGTTTCAGTTCAACGTATTTTACCTACCCTCACCCTTTCTTTCTATACTCTCTTTCTCAATTCTAGCTATTTCAAAGCCATAATAAATTTATCTATGTATATACACATGCATGTATCTGCATTCTAACCCTTCCTTTTGTCGCGTACATGTTTATATTCATTTACTATTTACACACGTTTTTGATAACTTTAATTATGGGCATATGGTTTTAAGGCATAAACAAAGAAAAAGGGGGAAAAAAAGATTAACTGTTAAACAAATGTAACGCAATTTACTTAACTTCCCGTTTTATTATGCCTAATATTTAAACTTTGCCATATAATGGGTCAAGCGCAGATTTCCCAAAGGCAACTTCAGTTTCAGTGAATTTGCCATGGGCAAACATTTGTGTTACTTAATTAAGTTTTAATTGTCCACTGTATAGACTTAATACATATTTTTGTTGTAATGATTTCTCATTTGACAACTTGATGGCAATCTTTGATTATGTCAATAAAAGAGGTCACGAAGTTGCAAAACAGTGCCTGCGGTGTTGTTTTCGGCAAAATAACTTAAACTTATATTTTCAAGAGATTTGGATATTTAAGCGCATGTATCTGTCTGTCTATAGTTTTAATTGCAGAGAAATTAGTTCTTGAACTTTTAAATAGATATCTTCTCATGTTTTTGCAGAAAAGGCGCAATAAGAGAAAGAAATATTCAGGTTCTCAGGCTGTTGTGTGTAATTAGTCCTCACAAAGATGGTAAAGTAAGAGTAGTCCTCATAATGTTTAAAGAACTATACGGCAAAATGGAAGTGATACAGATGTGGCCTGGGTTGCAGTTAAGCTTACTTTCAAATTTCTAACCTATACTTCGATTCCTTCTTATGGTCCTCAGAATGTAGTCATATGTCAAGGTCCTCACAAGTATATGAATACAAGTGTGTGTGTGTGTGTGTGTGTGTGTGTGTCCAAGTAAAAAATAGAAGTGTGCTATAAACACTTGGTTTCTCTGGCTTGTTGTATAAGTAATCATAAATTGTGTTTGTAGGTGAAAAACGTGAACGTGTTTGTTTCTTTGAGGTCCTCGCGTTCCGTGTTATTGATAGTGGAGTGGGTATTGTTAGTTCTGGTGTAAGGGAAATGTTTTCCTTCACGTCCGTGCTTCAGACATTTAATGCAAAGCATTCGTCTGTCTGGCTACCCATCGTTGATTCGTCGACTTTTAGATAAGTGAGCAGAATCACCAAGCTTCTTGAACTCCAAATGCACCTGGAGAATGCCAGGCGCCTGCTAGACGAGCTAGCTATGGAAGCAATCCAGGAG
>JAECUM010002851.1:0-166103 GCA_016617855.1 Megalonaias nervosa
TATATATATATATATATATATATATATATATATATATATATATATATATATATATATTCCACCATCCGCAACAAGTCATAGTCATGTAAAGTTTTGCAAACACAATGGTTTTTCTGTTTTATTTGTTTGTCTTGTCTCAGTTTTGTATTTGCCTTTGAAAAAGACTCATTAAGAATCAAAAGCGCTCAGGCTAGTTAGATATTAGTTTTGCACTGTTCATACTCAATTTATTGCATTTATCTTAATCAATCCCTCACAAATGTGATCCCTTGCTGGATCCAGTGCACTTGAAAGGACTTATTTGCCATATGATTTTTATTCTTTATATATATATATATATATATATATATATATATATATATATAGATACATACATACATACATACAGCACTTCAAGTGCTGGGCTAAACTAGTCCATTAGATGCACAAATCAGTTTCAGAATTTATTTTGGGGTTGTTTAAATTTTTGGGGGGTATGCTAGGGTCGGCAATGAAAAACGGGGACAGTCAGCTGACCAGAAACACATTTTGTGGGGGGACCTCAGAAAATTAGACTAAAGAGCCTTCATGTCAGAAAATGGGGTCAGAGAGACTCCACAAGGTCAGAAAATGGGGTCACTTAAAAATACTAGAGATTGTAAATATCCTTGCCTGTTTCTAGTTGATAAAATTCAAACTTTTCTTTATCAGCCTCCCACCCCCTTGAATTAATTTTGGACATTGGGTCTGTATTTTATCTGCCCAGCACACTACTTTGGACATTGGGTCTATATTTTACCCTCCCAGTACACAACTTTTGGACATTGGGTCTATATGTTATCCTCCCAGTACTCAACTTTTGGACATTGGGTCTATATTTTACCCTCCCAGTACACTACTTCGGAAACAAGTGCAGCATTGCTTTTGCAGAAGATTTATTCTTCTCTTTTATCCATGCTTATCAACATTGTGTTCTCAGTTGGTGCCCAGGTCAATCAGAATTATTGAGACATTTCTTTCAGCTGATGAAATTAATCATCTTATTCTTTTGGCAACATGTATAAGTTAGCTTGGGATATGCTGAATTCATTCTGTCAAAATTCAGCCATAAGTCCTTATTTTTTGGCATCTTTTTTAAACACCCTTAAAGCCACCTTTGGGTCAGCCAAACAACCCTGTTTTTCTTTGCCAACCCTAGTACTCTCCCCCCCCCCAACGTAAAAGGAAAATTTAACAAAAACAAATTTTCCTGAAATTGATTTGTGTATCTAATTGAGCTGTTTAGCCCAAATCATGAAATGCACAGTACATTATATATACTAATCATTATAGTATATAAAATGTTTATTTTAAAAACCTACCTACCTACCCTAATTTTAAAAACGGGGCAGTAGAAATCACACATAATTGGCAGAGAGTTTAGAAGGAACACTTGTGCCAAACATGGAAATAACAAACAGGAGTACCGTCAAGAAGGCTGACAAAATGATGCAAATCAGGAAAGAAAGAAATATTCATTGGTATGGTTTTATGACCCATCAGCACATGAAAGGTTATATTGTGAGGCAGTTGGAGTAAAGTGTCTTGCCCTGAGAGGCACCTCAAGAGCCCTCCCAACAGCACTCCCCCCACCATGTCTAGAAAAGATTTTAGCAGCTACATTCAGGTTCAGTCAAAATTTTCATAGCCTCCAGTATTGCAATCTTAGAGCATAATGTCAAGGAGGATACAAAAGTATGGAAGGTGATTAACGCCATAATTGTATGCATGTATTTTCCTTTAGTATATGCTGTGTATTCTGCTTTGCATTTTCTATTATGGCAAGATAGGACCTTGCACAAATAAATGGTAAACATGACAGAAGCACTTACCAAAGGCATTAGATGCCTTGTTTGGTCAGACATTTATGATTTTATTTCTACAGGCTTGTGTTACCCTTGCAGAACAAGCATTTAACTTTGTGTACCCACATGCTCTTAAGCATGAAAAGTTACAGTTCATCGCATTCATTTAACTGATTATGTAAGATGAATGCGGGACTGATTAACTTCACAAGTGAACATTATGTGATTGATTTTTATGAAAAGCATTTGCAAAATAATTATGGCGCAAGGATATGGCATTAAATGAACAGCACCTAGCATTATTCATTGACTTAAATTCTTTGTTCGCAGCTTTAAAACTGAAAATACTACATCTTACTCAGTCATGTGATAATCATACCAAATTTATAAAATGTTTTATATTTAGGAAAACATTTCATTTAAAAAATAAAGATGACTGGTTTGTTAAAAAAAGAAGTTTCATGTGGCAAATTCAGCACAAAATAGCTTACAAGTTACATAAGCAAAAAACTTTTTTAGCTAGGAATATTTTGGTCATACCGGTAATTATTTCACAACACCTGGGTGTTCCATACAAAAAAAAAAAATAATAATAATTTGGACTAAGTGCTTGACAAGAGATTGTTGTTGATAGGCATCATGACATAATGACTTGTCACAACACAGCATCTAAGCTAAAAACCATTCTTCTGTTATAATTGCTATTTACACAGAATACATCAGAGAATAAAAGCAAAATAAAATGAAATTAAATAAAGTCTGATATTCAGATAGTTTCAAGGAGTCAGACTGTCATCTTAGTCTGTCTTTACAACTTCATTAGATTACTCTTGCAAATACCCATTTTATTCAGTATTTCTTTGTTTAAAACTAGAGACAGAGAGGGAGGGAGAGAGAGCAAGCACTTAATAATAATAAGCAACAACCTTTCCGATTCCATGGTCAAAGAGCAAAAAACCTATACCTCTCTTAAATGTATTTCCAATACACAAGTTTAGTGAATTTCCAGCCAGTAATTTATGTATTTACAGACAGAACTCATTAAATCCCTTGTCCCTGAAGTATGTTCTAGATTATACTATACATGTATGTTTACCTGAGTGTGTGTGTGTGTGTGTGTGTGTGTGTGTGTGTGTGTGTGTGTGTGTGTGTGTGTGTGTGTGTGTGTGTGTGTGTGTGTGTGTGTGTGTGTGCAAATTTCTGACGATCTATGAAGAGCACATTAATTTGGGCAGGTGAATGATTAATTAGATTTATGGGGACCGTGGTGTGTTAAATCACCATAATGCATGGATTGGTAATGTCAGTGTTATGAGAGAAGAGATTCTTAATGAAGCGTTCGTTTATTTAACAGTCAGACAGACTGGAAGGATAGGGTTAAGTTTTGATCTTGTATCGGAATTGTCAGATTTGAGATTTTCCAGAATTAGTTATTTGGGAATTTATAGGTCACGCAGACTACAATTTTGACGCCTAGTAGAAAAGGCGGGAGAGATATATTTAATCCAGATTGGTTATGCTAAATAAGGGGCATGATTCCCAAACGAAAATTCTTGGTTTTAATATGTCCCATCACAAAATTTCTGTCAGTCTACATTTTTCTGCAAGAGAAAACAAAGGTAGGAGACTCCGAGGTCGAATTTAGAAGAAATTCTCTCGTAAAATAATTATCCAAGGGATCGGATGTCTGGAAAGTCGACAGACACAATTTTGGCGGTAGAAGCGAGTGAAGCTTGAAAGCACAAGGTATTTTGCGCCAGTCTCATGTAATTCGTTGATATCAATATAACGATTTGTTTGATTTATTTGCTTATATTTGAATGAAATTATTTGTTCAGATTCCTAGATCAATTTTCTTAATATGAATACAACTGTGTGAGTTCATCTATATGAATCCGTACAATGATATTCTTTATATAAGTTTGACAAATTGTTTGAATGTGTCGTCTTGATTGTTATAGGAAAATATGTATCTAAGAATTTCATGCTTTACTTTAGTTGATATGAGTTACGAGAATCCGTGTGAATTCACCGACCTTAGACGATTTCACCTATAATAAAGACTTGAGTGCGTATTGACTGAAATTTACGTTGCTAAACCATGAAGTGAGATTTCATATATGCTAAAGACTTGAATGTGTGTATTCGCTAGAATTAACATAGTTAAGCCATGTAATGAATTTCATTCATTCATTTGTGTAATGGAGACGAGAACAGAACTGTTATGTGTCTCAGGTGATGATAATGTGAGTCAGGTTGAAATAGCCTTTAGGAAGTACATTAATCTTATAAAACTAGGTTTGTTTATGGTCTGCCATGTTTAGCTTGACTAGATAGCCTTTGGTATCGGTTTGAATTCCGATTAAACTATATCTGAAATATCGAGAGGGGAGTAATGATCTATTCCCAATAGGATATCTGACAGAAGATTTAGGTTGCTTCTTTGTTTATTTTTGGAAGATGAAATAGCTCCACGGGACATTTCCACGTACCTACCTATTGAAGTATCTACATATCACGTACTTACACATCCACCTACCCACACAAAGTTCAAGGGCCGAAAGAGGCAAGACTATAGAGAGTTTGGAGAAGTGAAAAGAAAAGTGGAAAGGACCTAGAATAACAGCCACAGTGAATTTGGAATGAATCGGAAATAATCAGGTTATGAAGTTGTACAAGGCAATGACTTCGATTGTTCACTCGATTCTATGATGAACTAATTCTATCTTTTAAAACAGATCGGCTATTTATATAAGTATATTTGTGTTTGAAATTCGGTGAATGATTTATTTCAAAAGGAAGTGTATCTTCCTAATGTAATGCATTATGACGGTTGTTTTTTGTAATTGATTAAATTGTTATTTCATGTACGGGGGCTCGTGTCATTCTGTTATCTGCTCAGATCTCTATCTATTCCACCTATAAGTTCCACACTTTATATTGATATTTACTTGATCCGTGCAATAACACCGAAGGCGATCACCCTCTACATAACGATAATCATAATTCCACTCCAACCCACCCCCAACAAAGTGGGGGCTACGTGGCAATATATATATATATATATATATATATATATATATATATATATATAATGATTATCTGATTTGGATGAGATTGACATAAACAATCCCTGATAAATAAATAAATACATAATTTTAAAGGAAGTGCATGCCATTTTTCCAGTATAGTTTGCAATCAGTAGAACAGTAAATAAGAGTGTTTCTGTCTCCCTCTCTTCTGTTGTGCTTGTGGGTGGAAAAGGGGATCTGTGGCTGTCTTCCATACATGGAATCTACAATATATTTGAATCAGGACAGTTGTTCCTCCTCTGTCATTAATCTGACAGCTCCATCTATTCTCATAATAGGTCCATAAAGAAATGACCCATTATGACAACAGATGGCATTGATTGCAATATTCCAGCCTGCATTCTGCTAACATCTTGTAACTTTCACTGTGCTGCATTGTAACCTCTTTGGATTTTTTTTACCTGTTATGGTTATTAACATGTCATAAAAAAAATTTATAATTCAGAGAGGAGACATAAAAAGGAATGATACCTTGTTGAATGTTGATGTGTGTAATTTTGAAAATATGTACATGGTTGATATACATATTGCAGTATTCCAGCATCATGCATATCAAATTTAGAAAGAAATATTGCAAGATGTGAATATGCAATCTAGAATGTGCACCTACTCACATAGAAAATGCAAAATAAAATAATACAGAAAAGAAGGTACAGCATTTACTAACAGAAAATACATGCGTAGAATTTTGGCAATAAATGCCTTCCATACAAACAGCATTAATACATAAAGCTATGCAGATCCACTGTTGAATAGCATTTGGTTTTGTGTGACTGGTCTGTATATTTTTATTTGTTCTTGTCTGCATGGCTATTTGCAGATACAGGACATGTTCATCAGTCTGTTGTTAATGGAGACCTTCATAGTGGAGGCAGGAAATTGAGTTTAAATGCATGGAGGACATCTGATTGCCAAGGTTCCTCTCATTTTCAGTTACAATCCCACTCCATTATGCTAGCAATTTTACTTGGGGTCAGCTAGTGCATTACATTCAAGGAAATTTTATCTTCCTTAGAGCAGAAGCAAACTCAGTAAGCTTGAAAATTGACCAATTTCATGGTCTACTGAAGATATTTAGAAACTTTAACTTCAGCTTGAATTCGTTTGCTTACTTCTCAGGAAAACTTTAATGGAAACTTAACTTGCCTACATACTTGCATTGAGATGCCCGTTCATTATTTAAGTAAGTAGCGACTAATCATGTAAGTGTCGGTTATGATCGGATTATCAACAGATCAGTCACAAAGAATGACATGTGCTGATGTTCAGTTTTAGATACATGTGCTGATGTTATTGTGCTGTTTTCTAGATAGATGCTTAGTTTGACAGCTGATGTACAGTTTTCTTGATAGTTTTAATTTTGTATCTGTGCTGAATTTTTGGGCAGTTTTCTGACGGTTTAATTTTGCACATGTGCTTGACTTTATATCTGCAGTTCTTGTGCAGTTTTCTTGATAGGTGCTTAATTTTAGATCTGTGCTGATGCAGCTTACAATGCCTCAAACAATTTAATTTTGTTTAAAATTCTACACTTGATTGCTGTATGATACATTGACTTGACCTCAATTGCTATGGCAGACATTGATGACCTCGATTGCTATGGTAGCTATTGATAACCTCAGTTGCTTTGGCAGACATTGACTTGACCTCGATTGCTATGGTAGCTATTGATAATCCTTTTACTTTGGCAGATATTGACTTGACCTCGATTGCTATGGTAGTTATTGATGACCTCGATTGCTTTGGCAGACATTGACTTGACCTCAGTTGCTATGGTAGCTATTGATGACCTTGATTGCTTTGGCAGACATTGACTTGACCTCGATTGCTATGGCAAACATTGACTTGACATCAATTGCATTGGTAGACATTGACTTGGCCTCAATTGCTATGGCAGACATTTACTTGACCTCGATTGCTATGGCAGACATTTACTTGACCTCGATTGCCATGGCAGACATTTACTTGATCTCGATTGCTATGGCAGACATTGACTTGACCTTGATTTCTATAGCAGACATTGACTTGACCTTGATTTCACAAGACAGAAGTAGTGTCTAAATATCAAACTAGATTTTAAATTATGCAAATTAATTCTTTTATGTTCCACCACAATTGTGTGTGGTGGGGCATCTGGTATTACCCTTGTCAGTCCTTCTGCTTTTTGCATCTTGGTTAAGTTTTGAGTTTAGGACAACTTGGGTTCTGTTGTAAAACATCTCTGTTCCATAAACACATTTCTAGTTTTCAGTCTATGTCTTGTAAATAAGAAACCTGTGTATTTATGATGAAGGAATTATCTTTGACTGGAAATAAGACAACAAATGATATTGCTTGTTCATTATTCAGTACTGTGATTTGTGTTCACCTTATACAGTCCTGCCCATTTATCTTAGCATCCTCAGGCCTGAGGTAACAATGCTGACATAAGTGAATGTCAAAATAAAGTGGAGGTGGGGAGCTGAAAAAGCAAATTTCTCTGTGACCTGCATACAAGTGAAATTGGTCTGTAAGGGTAAGAGAGTAGGATTTTTACTTGGAGAAAATAAAGAAAGGGAGGTTTTGATTAAATTAAGACAAAGCTAGTGTGAAATAAACTGTCATATTGACAACTTACATTTTTGTTACCTTTTTGTAATCAAGGTCCATAAGGACCACCACCCCCACCCCACCCCTGAATATGTGTTTTTGATGTGCCAACATCCCTAATACTCATTGCCAACACTAGGACTTTTTCCTTCTGTGGTAAATAAAAAGGACAAAAAATATCAAATATATATATATATATATATATATTACACATAGAACACAATGTTGATGGTAGATGTTTCCTAAAATTTTGACAGTTTTAATGAGCATGACAGATTTAATAGTAACAAAAGACCATTGGCCCAGGCCTTTGCTTTATTGTAGATATAGGTGGTTTGTCAACATGAATTATGTCAATATAAGTATTAGTATTATTAAAATGTTACTTGAACAAGACTTTGGAAATAAAACATAAATGCATCTTGTGCCTGGGCAGTATGCATAGATAAATTTTGAAAAGTTACAAACTTTTAGCCTCAAAAATGCCTGGAGACATGGATGTGTGCTCAGATTCATGTCTAATCATTCCATGGTCACATAACTTTTTCCTGATGATTGATTTCTTTATTTGCCAAGGTGGCTTTTATTCTGAAGACATTCCATGTTGTGCGGCTTATACTCTAAAGACATTCCATGTTGTGTGGCTTATACTCTAAACACAGTCCATGTTGTGTGGCTCATACTCTAAAGACATTCCATGTTGTGTGGCTCATGCTCTAAAGACATTCCATGTTGTGTGGCTCATGCTCTAAAGACATTCCATGTTGTGTGGCTTATACTCTGAAGACATTCCATGTTGTGTGGCTCATACTCTATAGACATTCCATGTTGTGCGGCTTATACTCTAAAGACATTCCATGTTGTGTGCCTCATACTCTAAACACAGTCCATGTTGTGTGGCTCATACTCTAAAGACATTCCATGTTGTGTGGCTTATACTCTAAAGACATTCAATGTTGTGTGGCTCATGCTCTAAAGACATTCCATGTTGTTTGGCTTATACTCTAAAGACATTCCATGTTGTGTGGCTCATACTCTAAAGACATTCCATGTTGTGTGGCTCATGCTCTAAAGACATTCCATGTTGTTTGGCTTATACTCTAAAGACATTCCATGTTGTGTGGCTCATATTCTAAACACAGTCCATGTTGTGTGCCTTATACTGTAAACACAGTTCATGTTGTGTGGCTCATACTGTGAACACAGTCCATGTTGTGTGGCTTATACTGTAAACACAGTCCATGTTGTGTGGCTTATACTGTAAACACAGTCCATGTTGTGTGGCTTATACTCTAAACACAGTCCATGTTGTGTGGCTCATACTCTAAACACAGGCCATGTTGTGTGGCTTATGCTGTAAACATAGCTGCCAACCCTCACGATTTTGGCGTGAATTTCATGACTTTTTCAGCGATTTACGGATTCATGCTGCATGCAAAAAAATCACAAATTCCCCAATTCTGAATTATTTTAAATCTTTAATAAAATAATCAATTTCCCATAAATGCTATTCGTGATATCGGCAGTTACCGAAATGGTCCAGTATTGCTGGTCGCGATATTAGTAGAACTATAACCAATTGACACAGTTGGCCCAGTAGCAAACATTTTAGCGTATTTTAATCTATATGTATAAGGAGTAGTTTTACAAATGCTTTTGAGAGAAACTGGGGCCTAACTGGAATTTTGCTCCGTGCATGCTCCGCCAAGACTGATTTGAATTACCATTCGGCATCAGTATTTAAAATGTCTTCACCACCAGGGAAAAAGAAATGTATTGCACAAAAAGTGAAGTTTATTTTGGAATATACCAAAAATTGGCCGTGCATTCAGCCATCAAACACCAATATACATCATGCTTTTTGCACACAATGTGCCACAAATTTTAGCATTGGGCATGGTGGCAGAGATGATGTGAGGAAGCTCATTGGTAGCAAAAAACACAGGGGTTCGTTACAATGAAAATTAGGAGTCTAACCTGTAATAATATAACACATGGGAAGACATGAGTCCGCACCCCTCGGTAGTTCCAACCCTGCTAGTTTATCCTAATTGCATCTGCTAATTTCCATCTTAAGCCAGTCGTAATCAAGAATAGTTCAATTTTCAAAACAGCTTGACACACTTCGTTCAGTTTGTGACATATTGGAGAAAATGCAATAATTGTTCACCGATTTTGACATCCGGACAAGTACAAGTCAGGCAGTGCCGTTTACATTCAGATACTCTTGGATTTCACCATTGACTGAAAGATAAGATCTGAACAACCTCGAGCTCACAGTAAATATCTAAAATGTACATTGTGATGCGCTTTAATTTTGGTGGCAAAAATAAATACTGATTTTGGTAAATTTGGTGCTGATTGCTGGTTACATTGTTGCCGAGTGCATTGTAAACCCCTGAAACAGATTTGTTGTTTGAAAATTCATACCAGTATTTATTATCCATTTATTTCCTTGTTATCGTCTGCTTAATTTTAGATATTTACTGCAAACTCGAGGTTGTTCGGATCTTATCTTTCGGTCAATGGTGAAATTCAAGAGGACCTCTCTGGTGGCCTAGTGGTTAGAGCATCTGCCTCGGATGCAGGAGATCGCAGGTTCGAACCCCGGCTGAGTCATACCAAAGACTTTAAAAAATGGTACTAACAGCTGCCTCGCTTGGCGCTTAGCATTAAGAGGTTAGTGTTAGGACTGGTTGGCCTGGTGTCAGGATAATGTGACTGGGTGGGGCATCATTCCACATGTCTGCAGCATGATGCCCCAGTGCTAGACATCACTATAAACTGTCACAGTGCAGACATCATAGCGATATGACTGAAAAATTGTTAAAGCTATGTTAAAACTCTAAATCACACACACACACGAAATCCTAGAGTATCCGAATGTAAACGGCACTGCTGGACTTGTCCTTGTTCAGACATCAAAATCGGTGAACAATTATTGCATTTTCTCCAGTATGTCACAAACTGAACGAAGTATGTCGAGCTGTTTTGAAAACTGAACTATTCTTGATTACGACTGGCTTAAGTTGGAAATTAGCAGACACAATTAGGATAAATTAGCAGGGTTGGAACTACCGAGGGGTGCGGAATCATGTCTTCCCTTGTGTTATATTATCACAGGTTAGACTCCTAATTTTCTTTGTAACGAACCCCTGTGGCAAAAAGCACATAGAGGTTGGGAAAATTAAGAACTTCAGCAGATTTCAGCTCTGGAATATTTTAAGCTATCGACAGAATACCAGCAAGCTACCAACGCTGAAACATTGTGAGTTTTCTTTGAACTCAATCTACCTTTATCAGCTGGATCCCATGCTAAACATTTGTTCCGACAAATATTCCTGGACTCTAAGATCGCTTCACGAATTCATCTCAAAATTCACAAATTTTTATCCCTATTTACACTAATTGCGAGCCTGGAGGGTTGGCAGCTATGTGTAAACACAGTCCATGTTGTGTGGCTCATACTCTAAACACAGACCATGTTGTGTGGCTCATACTCTAAACACAGTCCATGTTGTGTGGCTTATTCTGTAAACACAGTTCATGTTGTGTGGCTCATACTCTAAACACAGTCCATGTTGTGTGGTTTATACTGTAAACACAGTCCATGTTGTGTGGCTCATACTCTAAACACAGTCTATGTTGTGTGGCTCATACTCTAAATGCAGTCCATGTTGTGTGGCTCATACTCTAAACACAGTCCATGTTGTGTGCCTCATACTCTAAGCACAGTCCATGTTGTGTGGCTCATACTTTAAATGCAGTCTTTGTTGTGTGGCTCATACTCTAAACACAGTCCATGTGTGTGAGGGCAGGTCTGATCAATATAAACAATGCCATCAATTCAAGTTCCCTAAATTGAACCATCTGATAAAGCACACCCTGAACTACCATAGTCTTGATCACATGATTAACATCTTAAGAATCCATCTTGTAGTGCATTTTGTACTTGTGTTCATGTCATACCCCATCAGATTTTGAATGGTACAATGAATTCCAAAACCAGGTAGTACAGCATTTTGTACTTGTGTTCAAATCATACCCCATCAGATTTTAAACGGTACAATGAGTTCCAAAACCAGGGAGTAAAACATTTTACAGTAGAACCTGTCTTGAAAGACCACCTCTTTTGCCAAAATTATGTTTTCTCAAGACAGGTGGTCTCCCATAACAGGTCACAATCCTATATAATCAACACATTTGTGCACTGAGAATGTGGTCTCTCAAGACAGGTGGTCTCACATAGCAGTGGTCTTTCAAGACAGGTTTTACTGTAATTAATATTTTTTATATTTGTATGTTGAGCTCTCTATCATTATGGTAACCACCACAGCTATCACTCACTTGAGTATGTATTGTCTATGCGATGTAAAAGTATTCTTCATTTCACAGTACATTCATCATATTTTTCCTGTAGGGATACTAATATTTCACCATCACAAGCTTCCCTGTTGACCATTCATCTGATTCAGCCAACAGGGAGCCTTTCCAAGCAGTGTCTATTAATTACAAGTGTCCATTTCTGATAGATTTAGTAGTACATAACCAGGCACTCAGAAATGAGGTAGCAATCTTCGTAATGATTTATACACAGTATATAATTCAATGGATATTGCAAACTGGCAGTTTCGATTGATAGAGATGAGTGACAGCCCTAATCAAAACTATGGCATTATTGAATCATTACTTTCATTTTGCAGCACTTGAGTTTATTACACTGTACAGAATACACTGTTTGGGGGAGGGGGATTCCCCACTTTTTGTGGGGGGAAAAAGGAAGGAATGTTCCAAATATAAGAGGAAGTTAATGCAGAAATAAAAGTGAGGTTTGAAAATATGATGGATGCCTGATTTTCACAAATTCAGTTGATTTTTCAGTGCAATTTGTGAGAAATTACTGTGAATGTTATGATCACACATCATAGAATAAACCATAACTATTACACAACATAGAATAAACCAATACTATTAGACATCCTAGAATAAACCATGACTATTACACAACATAGAATAGACCATGACTATTAGACATCATAGAATAAACCATGACTGTTATACATAGAATAAACCATGCCTATTACACACATAGAATAAACCATGACTATTACACACATAGAATAAACTATGACTATCACACATAGAATAAACCATGACTATTACACATAGAATAAACCATGACTTTCAGACATCATAGAATAAACCATGACTATTACACATAAAATAAACCATGACTATTACACACATAAATAAACAATGACTATTAGACATCATAGAATAAACCATGACTATTATACATAGAAAAAACCATCACTATTACACACATAGAATAAACCATGACTATTACACATAAACTAAACCATGACTATTAGACATAGAATAAACCATGACTATTACACATAGAATAAACCATGACTATTACACATAGAATAAACCATGACTATTAGACATCATAGAATAAACCATGACTATTACACATAGAATAAACCATGATTATTATCATATAGTATAAACCATGACTATTACACATAGAATAAACCATGACTATTACACATAGAATAAACAATGACTGTTACACATAAAATAAACCATGACTATTACACACATAGAATAAACCATGACTATTACACATAGAATAAACCATAACTATTATCATATAGTATAAACCATAACTATTACACATAGAACAAACCATGACTATTACACACATGGAATAAACCATGACTATTACACATAAAATAAACCATGACTATTAGACATCATAGAATAAACCATGACTATTAGACATCATAGAATAAACCATGACTATTACACATAGAATAAACCATGAGTATTACACACATAGAATAAACCAGTCTATTATCACATAGAATAAACCATGACTATTAGACATATCATAAACCATGACTATTACACACATAGAATAAACCATGACTATTATCACATAGAATAAACCATGACTATTACACATAGAATAAACCATGAATATTATCACATAGACTAAACCATGACTATTACACATAGAATAAACCATGACTATTACACACATAGAATAAACCATGACTATTACACATAAAATAAACCATTACTAATAGACATCATAGAATAAACCATAACTATTACACATGGAATAAACCATGACTATTACACACATAGAATAAACCATGTCTGTTATCACAGAGAATAAACCATGACTATTACACATAGAATAAACCATGACTATTACACACATAGAATAAAGCATGACTATTATACAACATAGAATAAACCATGACTATTACACATAAAATAAGCCATGACTATTAGACATCATAGAATAAACCATGCCTATTACACACACAGAATAAACCATGACTATTACACATAAAATAAACCATGACTATTAGATATCATAGAATAAACCATGACTATTACACATAGAATAAGCCATGACTATTATGCATAAAATAAACCATGACTATTACACATAGAATAAGCCATGACTATTATGCATAAAACAAACCATGACTATTACACACATAGAATAAACCATGACTATTACACATAGAATAAACCATGACTATTACACACATAAAATAAACAATGACTGTTAGACATCATAGAATAAACCATAACTATTATACATAGAATAAATCATCACTATTACACACATAGAATAAACCATGACTATTACACATAAACTAAACCATGACTATTAGACATAGAATAAACCATGACTATTACACATAGAATAAACCATGACTGTTACACATAGAATAAACCATGACTATTACACATAGAATAAACCATGACTATTAGACATCATATAATAAACCTTGACTGTTACACATAGCATAAACCATGACTATTATCATATAGTATAAACCATGACTATTACACATAGAATGAACCATGACTATTACACACATGGAATAAACCATGACTATTACACATAAAATAAACCATGACTATTAGACATCATAGAATAAACCATGACTATTAGACATCATAGAATAAACCATGACTATTACACATAGAATAAACCATGAGTATTACACACATAGAATAAACCAGTCTATTATCACATAGAATAAACCATGACTATTAGACATATCATAAACCATGACTATTACACACATAGAATAAACCATGACTATTATCACATAGAATAAACCATGACTATTACACATAGAATAAACCATGAATATTATCACATAGAATAAACCATGACTATTACACATAGAATAAACCATGACTATTACACACATAGAATAAACCATGACTATTACACATAAAATAAACCATGACTATTAGACATCATAGAATAAACCATGACTATCACAGAGAATAAACCATGATTATTACACATAGAATAAACTATGACTATTACACACATAGAATAAACCATGACTATTAGATATCAAAGAATAATCCATGCCTATTATACATCATAAAATAATCCATGACTATTACACATCATAGAATAAACCATGACTATTAGATATCAAAGAATAATCCATGCCTATTATACATCATAAAATAAACCATGACTATTACACATCATAGAATAAACCATGACTATTAGATATCAAAGAATAATCCATGCCTATTATAAATCATAAAATAATCCATGACTATTACACATCATAAAATAAACCATGACTATTAGATATCATAGAATAAACCATGACTATTAGATATCATAGAATAAACCATGACTATTACACATAGAATAAACCATGACTATTAGATATCAAAGAATAATCCATGCCTATTATACATCATAAAATAATCCATGACTATTACACATCATAGAATAAACCATGACTATTACACATAGAATAAACTATGACTATTACATACATAGAATAAACCATGACTATTAGATTTATGATATACAGAAGTATATTGCTTAGGATCATGATGATTTCCTGTTAATAACAAGCCTACCATCATTATTCCAAATATCTGGACCCTCCTGTTTTCAGGACACCATAATTTCAAAATTTTGTTGTAATTTTCCATAGTACACTCAATTTCAGGATACCAAGTAAGTTTTAAGCTGATGAAAATAAAAAATTCAAAATTGTTGGTCAGTTGTTTACTTGATTTGTAACAACAGCAGCACTTTCAGAACATAATGTGGCTATATCAAACTGAGGACATGGGAGGAAACTGCCTTTCCAAAGGTCCTACCTAGGCAGGTCACCTGGCAGTTACCAAACCTGCAACCCTTGGATTCCCAATCAGATGCTCCACCATCTGAGCTATGCCAGCTGCTAGCGGGTTGAAATGTAAACTAAGGAATATTTGACCCAGATGCAAAACTTGATTGAACAGATGACCATTGGACCATGAACATTGATTGAATAGATGACCATTGGACCATGAAACTACTTTGATTTCTTGTACTACTGATAACTGCAATGTGTTGTCAGTTGGCAGTAATGAAAATAGCTGATACCTCAATAACTTGTGGATTTGGTGTACATAATTCACATTCTCACTAAAGCCAATTAACTTGTGTTCTATACAGTGTTTAAACATTTACACAAGTTATCTTTGTTTTCCATTATTCAGTAAGCTAAAATGGATTGACATTTGTGATAAAATGGTCAGCATCTCTGACATGCTTGTGAGAAGCTCTTTTTGTCTCATTTTTATTCAGTTACAGGTTTTTCTTGATGTCTTTTTGGATGTAATCAGTAACATTACAGATAATTGTATTTTGTAACTTAAATCCTGAACCAGTCAAAGTAATTTGGCTCAGTCATTGCCATATTTGGAGTTGTAGTGCCAAGACGAGTTTAAGCATTTTCATAGGAAAACATGAATTATCTTGATTTTCAGATTAAAGATAATTTGAATGGATTTACGTCAATTTGGCAATAAATTTTGTTGTCAAACAGAGTCTTTTCTTTAGGAAAACAATCTTAATATTAGAATTTACTCCATTCAGTAGCTTGTGTATGTAATTATAAGCTTGAATGTAAGTTATAAGTAACTATCCATTGATGATTTAGACTTCTTGATCTTCATTCAGTAACCTTTTTTAATATTTTATTTCCATTCATGCAAATTAAGCAATATGATAACTGCCACAGTTGGGGACCCAAGTGACCAAGTGGTCTAAAGCGCTCGCTGTTACTGATCACTGCCATCTCACCTCTGTCTGCGTGGGTTCAAAACTCAGGCTCAGCCAATGTGGGTATGTGAGAAAACTTGCCAGTAGCTTCTCGTGAGTTGGTGGTTGTTCCTGGGGTTTTCCCAGGTTCTTCCTCCACCATTGATACTGGCTGCCATATATAAGCTAACTTGTGCTGAAAGATGGCATTAAACCCTACAACAACAACAACAACAACAACAACAACTGCCACAGTTGATAAACTTGCCCAGAATTTACAGGCATCAAAGTGCATGTATCATTTAGGGCTGGTTGCTGGTGATATTTGGATCCAGTTTACTCTTATCACCAGTGGCACTAGGTGTACTTAATGAAGGACTGAGTTTTGTAAGCGAAAAGTAAAACAAAGACCTAAAATGTAGTCAGAATTCTTTGCTTATACAAGAAAACACTGCATTATAATAAAAGTGGTTTTTATTGGCATGTAATGTAGCCTAAACTGACCACTTCCAATCAAGTGTATCAATACACAAACATGACAACAGATATATCAAAGCACAAACCTGACAACAGATATATCACTACACAAACCTGACAACAGATATATCACTACACAAACCTGACAACAGATATAACAAAAGGATATTTATTCTCACAATAAAAGTATTCAGGGTAGAAATGGTAATCATTGGTTGGTGATTTGTCCAAATATTTAGGTTAATGACTTAACATTGAATTTTCCAGATATTAGGTTAGTAGTTAGTTAATGAATTATCCAGATATTTACATTAATGACTAGTCAATGACTTATCTTGGTATTTAGTTTAGTAACTAGTCAATTAATTGCCCAGATTTTTAGATTAAATGACTAGTCAATGAATTATCTAGATGTTTAAGTTAGTGACAAGTCAATAAATTATACAGATATTTAGGTTGATGACTAGTCAATGAATTGCGGCGATTTTTAGATTAAATGACTTGTCATTGAATTGTCTGATGTTTAAGGTAATGACAAGTCAATAAATTATATAGATATTTAGGTTGATGACTAGTCAGTGAATTGACCAGATGTTTGGCTTCATGACTGTTGATAGGTGAAAGAGAATGCTATACTGTAAATAGGTGGTAGAATTACTAGGATTGGGCATGGAAGAAATGAGAGGGAATGGGGTTGGGTTTGTGGTGGGGTTAGTATGTGCAGTTTAGAACAAGCTTAGTCAACATTTTCCTGCAACTGTAGAACAGATTGAAGAGAAATATGAATTCCAGGTTCTCTCTTTCCCCAGTTGAACAAATCCTTGAAAAATTGTGCTGATCATTTTATTGGAGGAAAGAAGGGGGTTTGACATTGAACCCAGGTAGAACACTTTATTATAATTCTTGACAATCTATTGCCCTTGTTAACTTTTCTATCAGGCCACTAATTTTCCAAGACAATTGTTACAATTTTGAGGAAAATAAAACTAAAATGCCTACTGCAAACACATGAATTTCTTTATTAGAGTTATTGTGACAGTTGAAATATATTTGATGGCTTATTTTTCTTGGAGTTCATTAAGATAAGTAACAGTGAAGATGATTAGTACTGGTATTAACATCTGCCTTAATCCTTCATACATCTACTGTTATTAAAAATCAGCCTTAATCATAAATACATGTACTGGTGTTAAAATCTGCCTTAATCCTAGATACTTGCACTTGTATAAAATCTGCCTTAATCCTACATACATGTACTGGTATTAAAATCTGCCTTAATCCTAGATACATGTACTGGTGTTAAAATCTGCCTTAATCCTACATACATGTACTGGTGTTAAAATCTGCCTTAATCCTACATACATGTACTGGTGTTAAAATCTGCCTTAATCCTAGATACGTACTGGAATTAAAATCTGCCTTAATCCTTCATATATCTACTGTTATTAAAAATCAGTCTTAATCATAAATACATATACTGGTGTTAAAATCTGCCTTAATCCTCGATGCACTTTCATTAAAATCTGCCTTAATCCTAGATACTTGTATAAAATCTGCCTTAATCATACATACATGTACTGGTGTTAAAGTCTGCCTTAATCCTAGATACATGTACTGGTGTTAAAATCAGTCTTAATCCTACATGCATGTACTGGTATTAAAATCTACCTTAATCCTAGATACATGTACTGGTGTTAAAATCTGCCTTAATCCTAGATATGTACTGGAATTAAGATCAGCCTAAATCCTACATACATTTACTGGTATTAAAATCTGCCTTAATCATAAATACATGTACTAGTATTAAAATCTCCTTAATTGTACATGTACTGGTATTAAAATCAGCCTTAATCCTGCATGTAGTGGTATTAAAACCTGTCTTAATTCTACATACATGTACTGGTATTAAAATCAGCCTTAATCCTTTATACTTGTGCTGGTATTAGAATGTGCTTTAATCCTAAATGTATTAATCATAGATACATGTACTGGTCTTAAAACCTGCCTTAATACTACATACATGTATGCACTGGTATTAAAATATACCTTAATCCTAGGTACATGTACTGGTGTTAAAATCTGCCTTAATTATACATGCACTTGGTTGGCACAGCATATTAACTTCATTTATGTTCAGAAAAATCAAATTTGATCAAGTTAAAAATTTAATATGACTGTAAGTTGGGGCAATAAATAATGGCTATGAAAAACAATGAAGAAAGATTAAACTGCATGATATTGTAGTCAGTTGCAATGTTCTTGACCCCACTGTCATAACACAGTAATCATTTGCAATGTCATTGACCCCACTGTCATAACACTGTAGTCAGTTGCAATGTCCTTGACCCCACATGGTGTCATAACATTGTAGTCAGTTGCAGTGCCTTTGACCTCACTGTCATAACACTGTAGTCAATGTTAATGTCCTTGACCGTACTGTCATAACACTTTAATCAATATTTAGAGAAATATTACTCCATACATTAAAATCTTACTCGACATTGTCAAATTCAGCCTTTTGATTGGTCAGAATCTTTTCAAGTAAGATTTGAATTGGGTAAAGCTTTATGATGGGGAGACCATATTTCCAAGTTTGGAGTATAATAGAAAAAAAATCAATATTCCTCCACACTGGGACCTGGTGCAGTGCTCATAAAGCAATTAGTGGTATGAGTCCATGCCTGCCCCTATTGGGTTGCCACCCCTGTAACTGGTTGCAGATAAGAATCAGAAGAGGTCATGAAACAAGCATTATATCATCAAGAAAGAATCTCTGTAATGATTACCATATGTTTTTAAATAATTTGTCATACTTTCTAAATATCCAATTACAGCCTCCCTGGTGATATCTCTGAAGAAATATTTATTTACTTGAAAAATTCTGCCTGTCACAGTGAATGCCTGTTAGATAGGGAGCAAGGTTATGAGAAACATGTCTTGATGTAAGATTTCTCCTCACTAGTAATCTTTGAAACTGCAGTAAATGGAGATTTTATTGCTTCACTAATTTCAAATTAAGATTTATTTTCCAGTTTATTTTTGTATCTGGTAATATTTCTCTCAACTTTGGCAGAAAATAAGGTTTGTTGTGAATTTAAATCTAAATGTTTTTTAATAATTTATTTTAAATTGTCATGGTTTTGTCTGATAATTTATGTTTTAGGTACTCTAAGGAGTGTTACTAATGATTTACTGTATTTAGGTACTCTAAGGAGTGTTACTAATGATTTACTGTATGTAAGGGTGCAAATTTTTGTCAATCTATAAAGAGCACATTAATTTGGACAGGTGAACGATTGATTAGATTTATGGGGACCGGTGCGTGTTAAATCACCATACTGCAAGGATTTTTAATGGCTGTGTCATGAGAGGAAGTGATTCTTAATTAAGCATTCGTTTATTTAACAGTCAGACAGACTGGAAGGAAAGGTTAACTTCGATCTTATATCGGAAATGTCAGATTTGAAATTTTCCAGAATTAGTTATTTGGAAATCTAGAGGCCAGGCAAACTGCAATTTTGGCGCATAGTTATAAAAGGCAGGAGATATATTTAATCTGGATTGGTTATGCTAAATAAGGGGCGTGGCATTACATTTCTTGGTTTTAATATGTCCCATCACAAAATTTAGTCAGTCTATGTTTTTCTGCAAGAGAAAACAAATGTAGGAGACTCTGAGTTTGAATTTAGAAGAAATTCTCTCGTAAAACAATTATCCAAGGAACCATATGTCTGGAAAGTCGACGGACACAATTCTGGTGGTAGAAGTGAACAAAGTTTGAAAGCACAAGGGGAAATAGCTCCACTGACGTATCCATGTACCTACTTATCCAAGTATCTATGTACTTACGTATCCACCTACCCACACAAAGTTCGAGGGCTGAAAGAGGCGAGACAGTGGAGAGTTTGGAGAAGAAAAAAAGTGGAAAGGACCAAGAAGAACAGCCACAGTGAAGTTGGAATGAACCAGAAATAAGCAGATTATGAAGTTGTACAAGGCAATGACTTTGATTGTTCACTCGATTCTATGATGAACCAATTTTATCATTTAAAACAGATCGGCTATTTATATAAGTATATTTGTGTTTGAAATTCGGTGTATGATTTATATGATTTATTTCAAAAAGAAGTGTATCTTCCTAATGTAATGTATTATCACAGTTGTTTATGTAATTGATTAAATTGTTGTCTTTCATGTACGGGGGCTCTTGTCATTCTGTTTTATATATCTGCTCAGATCTCTATTTATTCCACCTGTAAGTTTCACTCTTTATAGTAGTATTTACTTGATCCGTGCAATAACACCGAAGGCGATCACCCGCTAGATAACGATAACCTAATAAAGCGGACACCTTGTAAGAAGGTACAATCCGTAAATAAACCCAACACTACCACCACCACCCCAACACTGTATTTAGGTACTTTAAAGGAGTGTTACTTATGATTTGCTGTATTTAGGAACTTTAAGGAGTGTTATTAATGATTTACTATATTTAGGTGTTTTAATGGGTGATACTAAAGATTTACTTTATTAAGGTACTGTAGTAGGGACATTTGATATGATTCAACTGTTTTCCTATTTTCTGGTCTTGTACATAGCCATAATGGATAGAATCCACATTTCAATAAATGTTCTGCTTCTGCAGTCTAAAACAATACAAGCAGAGTCTTTACAGCACACTCACCCCATGGCCTTATGGACATTAATCATTTGGTTTAACAGGTCTAGCTCTATGGTCTATGTAGTAAATGAGAACAACAGGCATTTGTGTTTATGCAAATTAATTAAATGATTATTTACAGGACTTATAATTAGTTTTGGATTTTGAAAATGTTGATGATATTAGAGACAATATAGTAGATTAAGTTTCTCTAACTAGCAAGAATAACTTATATATCATTTTAAAAGAAATAGATATTTTATACTTGAACTCTGACAATCTTTGCTAACCCTTACACATAAACTACATTGATTTAACATTTATATTTTGAGGGAGAGGATGAAAGTGAGTGTGATTCTGATCAGATATATTATAATTATTTATATGTTTTCAAATCAACTTCTGGACAACTCATTAGTGAGATATCATGTTTTGTTTAAGGTAGAAAACACAGATTCTGTGTACCAGAAACAATCAAGACAGTTACAGAAATATGATATCAGTATGTTTCCTGTGAAGTCCGCAAGGCTGATATATATATACAGAGGCAGAAACCTTTTGAATTTGAATTTGGTAGTGAAAAGAAACCATTAAAGAAATATGTAGCCTAAACATTTGTTTGTTTGCTCTACCAGCTAATTCCCCAATGTAGCTGCCACCTACCCTACACAGCTACAACAGTTTGGTGGAGAACCAACGGTCCTGGTCTTCTAGATTCACTATGAAATCTGGATTTAATTGCACTATGGTTGGATTTCATTTGGATTTTACAGCCTAATTCATGGAATCATAACCACTGATGAAAGTCGCCTGATAGATGCAACAGCTCCCTAATTTGAGATTTTATCATTTGGACCTATGCAGGAAGAAATTTAAGGGCCAGAATTTCACATATATCAGATTACTTCTACAAGGATTTCCAGCTCTTTAAGCTTTGATCTGTGAGATGGAATACCAACATGGCACGTAATAATGGAGTTGACTTCAACCTCATTCCAAGTTTTACCAGCAATGGTAAAGAAGACGCTAAGCTGTGGCTTACAGGCTTTCAACTCCTAGTACAAACCAGAGGTTTTAATGACAATAAAGCGAAAACAGCAATGCCTCTGCTTCTGACAGACAATGCCTTACGCTGGTATGTAGCTCTACCTGAAGAAACTAAAAATGATTATGAACTATTAAAAACAACATTCATTCAGCGCTATGGACCCGACAAGAGAACCAAATGGCAATGAACAGCATCTCTCTTCCAAACTGCACAAGGGTCATCAAATGTAGAAGATTACATTGCTTCAGTTACTCTGCAGGCATCTGATCTGGGTTTACCAGATGCACAGGTCCAGTCAGTTATCATCAATGGACTTCGCCCTACCATACGTCAGTTTGTGCTACAGCAGAATCCCGAAACCTTAGAAAACCTTATCCAAAGCGCAAAGCTAGCCGAAACCACAACAACTGATAGCACCCAGCAACAAGAGGCAATAGTAGCAGCAATAGGTAGACTTGAAGAAAAACTTAAAGATTTAAGTGTGCAAATGAGTGCCACCCAGTATATAACAAACATTCCCAACCGCAGTGTAACTTATCACCCTCAAAGTCGTGAATCACCACACCACCATATAGATCAACCAAATCGAGCAGTACACTGCAACTTCTGTGTATGAATTTAATACATGTTTAATCCAATTTATTCAATAATTTGACCCAAGCTATTGTAAGTTATAAAAAATGTGGGGACCAAATTTTAGAACCAAGGGGGAAATGTTAATGATTTACTGTATTTAGGTACTTCGTAGGAGTGTTACTAATGATTTGCTATATTTAGGTACTTTAAAGGAGTGTTACTAATGATGTACTGTATTTAGGTACTTTAAGGAGTGTCACTGATGACTTACTGTATTTAGGTACTTCAAAGGAGTGTTACTAATGATTTACTGTATTTAGGTCCTTCAAAGGAGTGTTACTAATGATTTGCTGTATTTAGGTACTTTAAAGGAGTGTTACTAATGATTTACTGTATTTAGGTACTTCAAAGGAATGTTACTAATGATTTGCTGTATTTAGGTACTTTAAAGGAGTGTTACTAATGATTTACTGTATTTAGGTACCCAAAGGAGTGTTACAGATGATTTACTGTATTTAGATACTTTAAGGAGTGGTACTGATGATTTACTGCATATCACTGAAAACTTTTGCACTCATAAAAATGCAACTGGCTTAAGTCTCATTCTGCATTTTCCTTATTTAACTTGCATTTTGTATGTATGCAAGAATTAAATTTGAGCCTTAAAAGAATTCATGTTTCTGAAAATCTTGCTATTTTATTAATGTTATTTTATTAATATAAAATTTTCAGAGTCTCAGTTGCATAGCTGGTCTGATGGCCACAATATGTTTGATCTTGAGTCAGAGCGTGAGATTTTGTGTCAACCGATTATGAATGATTTTTTTTAATTATAAAATTCATGTTTGCCAGAAAACAGACACTCAGTCAGAAAAAAACATAACTACGTACAGGCCTGAGATAATTATCAGATGTTCTTGGTCAGCATGTCCAACTAGTGCTTGATTCTGTTATTTGCATTCTTAACGAAAGCCAGCTAAACATGAAATTAATCAAACAGTCAGATTATTGTAATATATCAGCAGATTTCCTATCCATTGGTCATGAAATATTTGTCACTGAAATTCTGTGTGAACATGTACAAAAGATAACTGATCTTTATACAGTAGTTACACCTGTTAAGTATTTGTTTCTAAGTTGGTGTTTAGCTTTATGTTCCATGGCACTTTGACAAGTTTATGATTTACAAGGTGTGAATAAACACTTAAAATGACATGGGACATGACAGGAAATATACATTGGTGGTACAAAAACAATAACTATACATACCTATGTAGATTTTGTTTTTAGTTTCATATGCAGTTATGCAGTATATACAGCTAAATCAACTAAATACACTTCTTCAGCTTTATTACTCCAAACATCAATTCTGAAGGCATGTATTTTCCCTATTAAGCTTGTGTGTAAATTTTCATTTCGCGTAAACAGTCTAAAACATGAAGTTTTTCTCTATTAAACTTATGTGTGCATTCTTTCTTATTTAGTCGAGAGGAAGGGCTGTTGGGGGTGTTCTTCCTTATTTAGTCCAGGGGAAGGTGGGTGGGGGCATTCTTCCTTATTTAGTCCAGGGGAAGGGCTGGTGGGGGCATTCTTCCTTATTTAGACCGGGGGAAGGGCTGGCGGTGGCATTCATCTTTTTTTGAGTCAAAGGGAAGCGCTGGTGGGGGCCTTCTTCCTTATTTAGTCATGGGGAAGGGCCAGTGTGGACATTCTTCCATATTTAGTCCAGGGGGAGGGCCAGTGGAGGCATTTTTCCTTATTTAGTCCAGGGGAAGGCTGGTGGGGACATTCATCCTTATTTAGTCCAGGGGGAAGACCAGTGGGGGCATGGGAAAAATGTTTGAAAAGTGGAGAAATAGTATTGTGAGACCTTGTTAAAGAAATTTTTCCCACAGGTGGTAAATGGTGGATGGTTTATCATTGAGCAGGGATCATCACCAGAAAATTTATGTCAGTACATTGACAGGGTCATTTGGTAGTCTCTTAAATTCTTGTCAGTCTGAAGCAGAAAATGACCAGCTTTTGAAGCTGGACTTGTTTCTTACTCATAAAATAGCGAATTTACTTTTGGAAACAGCTGTAGAGAGGTACAAAACCTGATTAAACATTTGCCAAGAAAATGTCACAATCTGAGACATTAACACCTTGAGACTGTTTAAAGGAAGCCCCCACAATGTAATTGAAGTAGACAGGAATTGTGGGAATGGCATTATTAGAGCTCTCTGTGCATTCTTTGCATAACAATAAGCATTTGGAATTGTACAGCTGGTCTGTGGTTGGATAGCATTTGAGAGGGGGATATTAATAGTACAATCAACTGATATTACATACGTTTTTTTCTTTCTTTCTTTCTTTTGTATACTAATGACAGGAAATTAATAAGCAGATGATTTTGGTTAAGTATAAATTTTTGTTTTTGTGATGAAGATAGGCCCAGCAAAAATCTTTTGCCTATTAGAATGGTGTATAATGCAATAATACATTAGGATTTTAAAAATGTATAATATTCAACAAGGTTTAAAATAGTGTACATGTATGGTATTGGTTTTATAAATGGTGTATAATATGCAACACTACATTAAGGTTTAAAATAGTGTACATATATAGTATTGGTTTTATAAATGGTGTATAATATGTAACACTACATTAAGGTTTAAAATAGTGTACATGTATAGTATTGGTTTTATAAATGGTGTATAATATGCAACACTACATTAAGGTTTAAAATAGTGTACATGTATAGTATTGGTTTTATAAATGGTGTATAATATGCAATACTACATTAAGGTTTAAAATAGTGTACATGTAAGGTATTGGTTTTATAAATGGTGTATAATATGCAACACAACATTAAGGTTTAAAATAGTGTACATGTATAGTATTGGTTTTATAAATGGTGTATAATATGCAACACTACATTAAGGTTTAAAATAATGTACATGTATAGTATTGGTTTTATAAATGGTGTACAATATGCAACACTACATTAAGGTTTAAAATAGTCTACATGTATAATATGCAACAATAAATTAGGCCTGGAAATGTTAAAACTCAAGCATTATTTATAATGAAAGATCAGGCCTGGAAATGATAAAACTCAAGCATTATTTATAATGGAAGATCAGACCTGGAAATGATAAAACTCAAGCATGAATGTGTGACCCCACTGTAGGATGGGTTGGGGTTCTTTCTCCACCAAATATACAGGCTGCCATATATAGCCTATCTTGTGCTGAAAAAATGGCGTTAAAGCCCCCAGAAATGAAACCAAACTGAACAGCTTGCTCTGAAAGTTAATAGAGTACCAATATTGTAATAACTGGACCCAATCTTGCCCCTTTGATGTCCATAATGAGAATCACAATTTATTCTTGTATTCCCAACAACTGGATCACTTACTGAAGCAAAATTGTTGTTATCTTCCTCCACCTAAATTCTCATTGTAAAGGCAGATATGTTTGGTGTTTCAGTATATTGGCAGCAAACCTGCTTCACACTGTGGCAAGGAAGGAGCTGTGTTAGTCATTATGTTGTTTGAACTGGCAATCACTTTGTTTATGATTGCTTCTAATGTGCTTATTCTAGCAATAGCAACAGCCCAACTGCCAATTTACAAAACATCAGCATGACTTACAGAAGTAGGCAAAACTAGGTTCATACATTTTTCATTTGGTTGGTTGGGGGGAGCATTTTGTGACACATTAACTCTGAAGAAATTCAATCATAGTGAGTAATGTGCTTGCCCAAGGACAGACACACCATGGATTGGCTACAATGGTACGACCTTGCTCAAGGCACTAACACCATGGATTGGCTATAATGGTATGACCTTGCTCAAGGCACTAACACCATGGATTGGCTATAATGGTACGCCATTGCTCAAGGCACTAACACCATGGATTGGCTATAATGGTACGACCTTGCTCAAGGCACTAACACCATGGATTGGCTACAGTGGTTTGACCTTGGTCAAGGCACTAACACCATGGATTGGCTACAATGGTACGACTTGGCAAGGCACTTGGCTACAATGGTTTGACCTTGGTCAAGGCACTAACACCATGGATTGGCTACAGTGGTATGGCCTTGGTCAAGGCACTAACACCATGGATTGGTTACAATGGTTTGACCTTCGGCAAGGCACTAACACCATGAATTGGCTACAATGGTATGGTCTTGAGCAAGGTACAAGTACCTTGGACTGGCTAAAGTTGTATGACTTTGGGCAAGGCACTCACGTCATGGATTGGCTACAGTGGTATGACCTTGAGTAAGGCACTTACCATGGATTGGCTACAGTTCTTGTTTCTGCTCCTGTTTCTGTCAAACATGGAATTATGGGCTGGTGTTATTAAAATCTTGGACAAGTTCAGTAATGAGCAAGATCCATGTATATAACAATAATTATGCTTTTACCTCTCGGGGATTGGCATGTATGTATATATATTACTGAAGTGATCTTGCATTAGATTGGCAGAGCATGTTACCACTCTCTAGGCTGTATTTCTGATTGAATTTTGATCAAACTCGCAATATAGTATGATAGAATATTTTTTACTGGAGCCATGCAGTATCTGTACAGTTAGTTGCAGAAGGCCTCAAAATTATGCAGCAGGGAAAGACTGTTATACTAATGCCACATACAGTCTGTACAGTTGCAGAAGGCCTCAAAATTATGCTCCAGGGAAAGACTGTTATACTAATGCCACATACAATCGATAGAGTTGCAGAAGGCCTCAGAATTATGCAACTGGTAAAGACTGGTATTCTGATGCCATACAGTGTTTATTCCATGATAAAATTTACCAAATGTTTTCAGCAGTTTGGGAGAATGTCTTACAGCCTGTTCTGAACCCTCTTATCAGGAATTGTATCAAAACAATTTTAACAGCTGATGTAAATAGTTTTTGAAAATTACAAATATGAGACATTTTGGAAGGGTATTTCTCCCAGCTGGTATATTTGTGTACCATACCTTATGATTTGTGGGATTTTGTGTAATGATGTGTCAGATCCCAAATATTAAGCATTGGATGGTGGAAGAAAAACTAAATTGTCTATATTTACCTCTCAATCAATCAGCCATCCATTAAAAGTGCTATTGACAGACCCCTAATATCATTTGATCTACTGTTTCATTTTAAGAGACATATGGACAGACAAGTGGACAGACAGACAAATGAATGATAAGCATATGTACAATGTGAAACTGAGATTGAGACATTTTACAGATGTACAATGTGAAACTGAGATAGAGATATTTTACAGACATACAGTGTGAAACTGAGATAGAGATATTTTACAGACATACAGTGTGAAACTGAGATAGAGATATTTTACAGACATACAGTGTGAAACTGAGATAGAGAAATTTTACATAGCTCTTGCTTCACGAGTATAATTTGAGATAGAGAGAGAAGAAGAGGAAGAGAGAGAGAGTAAAGAGCATACCATTTCATCATTAATTTTTTTTTTCTTTCTGGAAATTGAAAAAGTCCTCAGTTGCCTGAGATACAACTACAAGCACATAGTTGTTATTGTCTTCAAAGTGAAATAATGCAATTGTTCACAGTACATCAGGAAATGTATGACTAACAAATAACTGAGACCTTGTCAAGTACAAGACATACAATGACATTATCAAAATAAAGGGGTGATATCAAAACATTAGTAGTTGTCAGGCACATTATTTTATAAGAAAGCATTCGAAAGAGTCTTTTCTCCCCACAGTGGGCCTTGGCCATAATTGGAGAGAATGCCCTTTCACAAATGCTTATCCAGTACTTAGCCTGGGGTCAGCTTTGTTAATATTTTGAAGGGAGGATTGAGGGCTTATTGTCAGAATGAACTATCTTATACAAACTTTGCCAATACTTTGCATAAATTGGGTGAGGTTTTTCCACCAGCATGGGCTTGTCATTGAAAAATCAGTGTTATCTAGACCAACCTGGAGCCATTGATCTTCGAGTCATAAAATTGCCTGTACAATCTTTATCTCTATGCTCATCAATAAACATGCTTCATGGATAAATATCATTGTTCTTGATTCTTTGCCATACAAGTTCTAATGTATATCACTAATTAATTGCATTATTTTTTGGTCCGTGGCATTGGCACCATCTGTTGTTTCGCAACTTTGCATTTTCATTTTGATCGACAAACCAGATCCCGTGTCAGTTAAATTTAACTTGTTCCTTTGATGGTGCTGAAGTGATCATCAGCCAAATATTGTACTCAATCAAGTGTTCCCAAATGGATTTTTTTTCTTAGATGTGGCAACAAGATTACAGATTTGAAAAAGATTTTTTGTTTTTCTTCTGCAGATAGTATTAATTTATTTTCATTGTGCTCTGTTTATGTGTGTTCCCTTATACGATATAAGACCTATTTATTATGGAAGCTTGGGTATGCAACATCAAACAAAGAAATATAAAATTCAGAATTATGTAACAGGGTTGAAAGGGAGCCCACAGATCACTATAAACATAAAATATATTTTCATAATTCTGTATATAGAAGATGCATATGGTAATAAAGTCATATTAATTTAAATTTTGGAGATGATTATAAACGGTGTCAGAAGGGGTCATTAGGGGCTAAGGTTGGGCCCCAGGTTGTTCTCCTTGAGAAATATTACAAAATCTAGAATACCCAATTCAATAAAGACACTCATGAAAATTTTGTTACTATATCAAGTCACCTCATTTTGTTTCTAACATGATTGGTCACAGTTACCATATCAAGTCACCTCATTTGTTTCTAAAATTAGTTGCAGTTACTGCATCAGACACCTATTTTGGTAAAATGTTTGGTGACAGTTACTGTACCAAGTCACGCCATTCTAAAATGATTGGTCACAGTTACTGTATCAAGTCACCTCATTTTTTTTAATGATTGGTCACAGTTACTGTATCAAGTCACATCACTTTTTTTTCTAAAGTGATTGGTCACAGTTACTGTAACAAGTCACCTCATTCTAAAATGATTGGTCACAGTTACTGTATCAAGTCACTTCATTCTAAAATGACTGGTCACAGTTACTGTATCAAGTCACCTCTTTTTTTGAAATGATTGGTCACACTTACTGTATCAAGTCACATCATTTTTATTAAAGTGATTGGTCACAGTTACTGTATCAAGTCACCTCATTCTAAAATAATTGGTCACAATTACTGTATCAAGTCACTTCATTCTAAAATGATTGGTCACAGTTACTGTATCAAGTCACATCATTTTTTTTATAAAGTGATTGGTCACATTTACTGTATCAAGTCACCTCATTCTAAAATGATTGGTCACAGTTACTATATCAAGTCACCTCATTCTAAAGTGATTGGTCAAAGTTACTTTATCAAGTCACATCATTCTAAAATGATTGGTCACACTTACTTTATCAAGTTACCTCAAAATGATTGGTCACATTTACTGTATCAAGTCACTTTATTCTAAAATGATTGGTTACAGTTACTATATCAAGTCACCTCATTTTTTTAGAAAATGGTCACATTTACTCTTGAGAAATATCAATGGGGCTGATAATGAAGAACTGAAAAAAGTTGGGACATGCGATTCATAGTAAATTTTGGTGGCTGTATTGAAATTTTCAGATCTTTTTGGATGAATAACACTGTACTTGTTGTAGTATTTTGGCTTTGAGAGTGTTTACGGGGGAAGGGGGGCCAAGTGGTCCCAGGTGCTTAACTTTACAGATCACAGACATCTCACCTCTGCCCATGTTGGTTTGAGTCTTGGGCTCTGTTTTTGTGGGTATGTGAGAAAGCTTGCCATTAGCTTCTCGTGGTTCAGTGGTTCGTCCTCACCCAGATAATACTTGCAGCCATGTATAGCTGTTATGTTCTGCAAAATGGCATTAAACCCACAAAACAAAATGTGTTTAGTGTGTTGACATTGCCCTGCAAAATTGTGATATATGCTTAAGTTTTTCAGGGTATTCACAAGCTGCTATCTTCACAGATATTTTAATAAAGGAGTTGGTTCCAATAAGATTACAGTGATCTTTTATATGGTGTGCCACCCAAGTTATTCCTGGATAATCAAGCCTCTCTTTTTGGATGCCATAGAAAGAACTCTAGAAGACATACACACAAAGAATTCAGTGGCTTTGTTTAAAATGCAGGTTTTATTTTCTCATTGGGAATTCTATTGATTTTTCACACTCCGTAATTCAGTAGTTTTGCATCATTAATTTATAATAAAACTAAGAGCCCAATGGGAAGGTGTTCTTAGGACAGTTTCATAACTAGAAAAAGTCTTTATCTGAAGTTTTATATTGGAGAACAAGTACCTGCTAAATATGTCAAATGCCATGATAATTGTGTTACAATGTTAACTACTTCCTGTATTGACAAGTACATTACAGGTGACTTGGATTCTTTGAAATCAAGGTTATTGTACTGTAGTTAAACAGTCTCTGGTGCCGGTCCTTATTATTATTTGTACTGTAGTTAACCAGTCTCTGGTGTCCGCCCTAATTATTATTTGTTGATTTAGATTTATATTGTTTGCATGACAGTTTGACCTGAGACTGTATTCCATGTGCCCCATATTTATTTATGTCTTTGATATAAGGATTATTAAAGGAAAGGAAGTAAGGCTCTTTCAACTTCCTCCTTTTGGAGCTGTTTCAAGTGTTGGCACATTACCTTTGAGAGACACACGCCCAAGATCTTGTCCTTTTATATGATATGATTTTACTATTTGTCATTGGATATCTTTTTGTGTGGATTATGTGGTTGTTAATAATAAATGAACAACGATCCTCCCAAGGTGACTATGTATTTATATATATATATATATATATATATATATATATATATATATATATATATATATATATATATCCAATGAAAATGATTTCATGTCACTTAATGTGTTGTGTTTATCTTGTATTTTGTCTAATATCATAGGACCTTCACAAATCACATGCTTATCATACACAAGTTCAGGTTTTGCATTGCCAAAGCTAAATGATGGATTTTTTTTCTTCACTTTGTAATCTGTAAATATAATTTCTGTTACTGACATTATCCATCATTCCAAGAAATTCATATTTGAAAACTTGTAACTCTTTTTAAGCTAGAATAGCGATTATTTTCTTGGTACATAATGTATCTGTATCAGACATTAAAATAATGTCCTGTTACTCAGATCTGTGTGCCATTTCTGATCTCATAATACTATACATGTATAACTCAGATCTGTGTGCCATTTCTGATCTCATAATACTATACATGTATAACTCAGATCTGTGTGCCATTTCTGATCTCATAATACTACACATGTATAACTCAGATCTGTGTGCCATTTCTGATCTCATAATACCATACATGTATAACTCAGATCTGTGTGGTGATGCTGTTACCGAACTCTGTTGTGAACTTCATAATAATATCAGAGTCCAGATTTGCATGGTGATGTGGTTGCTAAACCCTGTTTCAGATTTCATCATAATGTTTGTTTTTGTCTGTTTCTTTGTTTTGTGGGTATAAAACCATATTTCAGCACATGGCAACCAGTATATTTGGTGGAGGAAGAATCTGGGAAAATATCCCATAAGAGAAGCACCAACCCATGAGAGGATACTGGCGAGTTTTCTCACATACCCACACTGGCTGAGCCGAGATATCAACCCATGTGGACAGAGATGAGTGGCAGTAATCCACAATGGTGGGCATATAAGACCACTTTGCCACCTGGGTCCCCTCATGGTGAGATATAGTTCAGATGGTATGGTAATGTTGTTACTGAACTCTGTTGCAGACGTCATAATAGTATCCTATAAATCAGTTGTGTGATGTTGTTACTGAACTGTTGCCGACATCATTATAATATCCTTTAGATCAGAGTTGTGTGATGTTGTTACTGAACTGTTGCAGACATCATTATAATATCCTTTAGATCAGAGTTGTGTGATGCTGTTACTGAACTACTTTGCAGGCATCATAATAGTATCCTATAAATCAGAGTTGTGTGATGTTGTTACTGAACTCTGTTGAAGATTTCATAACAATATACATGTTTTTCTCAGATTTGTGTGATGTTGTTCATGAACTATGATTGTTGTATATTATTAGGATTTTTTTCATTATGGTAAATTTGAATTTTAATCTTGTTACTAATCTCTGTTACAGACATCATAATAATATCCTATAGCACAATTTAAAAAAAAAATATCCTAACGTGCATATTTTTGGTGATCCTGTTATTGAATTCTATATGTTGCAGATTTCCTAAAAATATGCTATAGATCATATTTATGTGGTGATACTGTTCTTGAAACCAGTATACAGGAGCGCAAGTATTTACTTTTATGTCGGGGCCCCGAGTGGCCGAGTGGTCTAAAGCGCTGATCGTTACGGATCACTGCCATCTCACCTCTGTCTGCGTGAGTTCGAGTCCAGGCTCGGCTAGCGTGGGTACGTGAGAAAGCCTGCCAGTAGCTTCTCGTGGGTCGGTGGTTCTTCCCGGGGTTTTCCAGGGTTCTTCCTCCACCATTAATACTGGCCGCCATGTATAGCCTATCTAGTGTTGAAAAATGGCGTTAAACCCTATAACAACATAACAACAACTTTTATGTCTATGATCACAGTGATGTAAAGACTTTTCTTCAAGTTACAGTTTGATAGTTTGAATCAGCACCTATGATTTATTTTTTACAGAAATGACCTATTTTTTATATTGGGTATGATACAGAATCTTTGTCATGGCAGTAAATTCAGATATAACCAGTTTGAAACTTGATTCAGTTCAGGTCATTTTAGATGCGCTTATGATGACATATGCATTCAGATGGATGTAATGGATTTATCTAGTCTTGTGAGCTACAGTTTTCACCATTACCAGTGTATGAAAAAATTCCCTTAATTTGGGTACTCTGGGGGCAGTTTGTCATTAGGTTTTAAAATTTGTCATCATTGTTGTGGATTTAATGCCAGTTTTGAGCAAATGATAGGCTATACATGACATCTAGTGTATCTGGTGGTGAGAGAACCCGGAAAGACCTTTAACCCATTGGAAGCTACTGGCAAGCTTTCCTATAGCCAAGTTGTCTGAGCTCAAGACTCGAACCCAGGCAGACATAGGTGAGATGGTAATTGGTAAAGTTGAGCACCTTAGACCACTCTGCTATCACAGGCCCCTTTAGAATTTGTAGTTTGAACCATCATATCCATAAGTATAGGTATACCATGAATACAAGCAAGTAAATAGTTAAATAAGGAAAAATAATTAGAGGACAGTTAGATAGGGGAAACTAATTAAGGGATGGTTCTTAGGGGGAAACAGTGCAGAGTTTAAAGTCATGGAGACTCTCACTATTTTGTTCATTGTGTGACCCTTTACTGATACAGAATAGAAATGTGTATTCCAAATAAGGAGATGGAAATGTTTATTACAAATACAGGACATTTATTTATACAGAGGTAGAAATGTGTATTCCAAATACAGTGGCAGAAATGTGTATTCCAGGCACAGGGTATTTATTTATTCAGATTTATAAATGTGTATTACAAATGCAAGCTATTCATCACTTTATATTGTTCTGTTTAAATCTAGAATCATACATACAAATCACCTTTCATCCACAAATGAGATTGGATACTGTAGAAATTTTCCATACCATACTTTGGTAGGCTCATATCCTCATATATGGCCTGCTCCCATGAGACACACTGAAGCACAATTATGCAAGCTGTCCACAGATTTGTTTCCCCCATCTGTATCATCAGACAATCTGTCAAAAATGCAGACCTTTAGCACAAAACATGGGATTGCATTATCAATAACACAGAACTGGTCTCTTGAGAAACACATTTTCCATCTGCTAAAACAACATGAGCTTGGCAGCAGAGGACAAAAGTAAAGAGTCATGTTAGAAAAATTAATGTCCTCTCAGGCTGCTCTGTGATAGTGTTTACCTTTAACAAGAAATAGTTGTCACATGATTAATAATTTTCATGAGTTCTTTCAAGCTTAAATTTGACTCCAATAACCACATGGAAATAGCTATCTCCTATGTGAAAAATTGTTTTTTTTTCTGGTTTCGAAGCCAATCCATTTTTTGCCTGCCAACCCTACTAAAAAAATGAACAAAACGAACTTCTGAATGTTACGTATGTTGTGACTAGTCCAGATTTTATTTTGTACCTAGGCTACAGTATTAGACATCATGCTTATTAACATGCTCCTATGTTTTATTGTATTTTTTAAGTACCTAATAGACATAGAATAGAAAGCATGATTTAGTAATGGCTGCCTTTGCATGATGTTCACTAATCATTATCAACTTGAAATTTCCAGAAGGTTTTATCAGACAACTGAAGATTAAGTAATTATAGAGATAGTGCATATCTATCATATAATGTGTTGTTGAGTAAAACTGACAAGGTTTGTTTTCTCAAAGAAATAAAATTAAGTAATGCAACTGTGGTTCAGTGTCAGTAAATGGAGGGGGTATAGTAAAGATTAATTTTATTTTGAACAACCAACTCAAAGTTTTTTTTAGCATGAAACTGGAAACTCATTATTTATTTAATCTGAATTCTCCTTTACCAGCATATAGTTAAAGCCCCAGTTTGACATAGAACCATGCCCTTCACCTGCATATAGTTACAGCCCCTGTTTGACATAGAACTATGCCCTTTACCCTTATATAGTTATAGCACCTGTTTGACATAGAACTTTGCCCTTTACCTGCATATAGTTAAAGCCCCTGTTTGACATAGAACTTTGCCCTTTACCTGTATATAGTTATGGTCCCTATTTGACCTTGTTTGCTCTCTACCTGCAGATAGTTAGGCCCCTATTTAATATTGAACTTTGCTCTGTACCTGCACATAGTTATGGACCATGTTTCATGTGTTGGGGAGGAATTGTTATCATTGCCCATCCAAACAATCAGACTGACAAGCATGGTTTTAGAAAGAAATACCTATATTGAATATTGGGGTGGGTGGGGTGAGGAGCTATAATATATAGTGAATAAAAGGTGCAATTTCAGAGTCCACCAAGTTTTGTTTATATTTATCTTCCTAGTTGTACTCTTTCTTGCCTTAGAAAATGGCACAACAAAGGGCAAATTAGGCACAGCACTGTGCCTATCACAACTCTTGATGGAGTAAGATTTTCATATATCTGCATGTCCACTGTACACAAGTCCAGTATGTCAGGGCAAGTAAGGGCAAGACGCATGTCCACTGTCCATCAGTCCATTATGTCAGGGCATGACAATTCCAATTGCCCACATGCTTAGGACAAGTAAGAAAACATTTTCCTGAGCTGTCAGGTGGACAGATGAAAAAACAAATATATTAAATCCAGTTGTGACCAAAATTGGCAAAACTCTGTCTTCTCATAATTTGAGATTTGAAACTGGGAGATACATGTACATGTATGGAAACTGGGAGATACATGTACATGTATGGAAACTGGGAGATACATGTACATGTATGGAAACTGGGAGATACATGTACATGTATGGAAACTGGAAGATACATGTACATGTATGGAAACTGGGAGATACATGTACATGTATGGAAACTGGGAGATACATGTACGTGTATGGAAACAATAGAATCAATACAAGTAAAAGATGTGTTTTTGGTGACAGTTGCAATATTGAAGATGAGCATTATTTTCTTTGGTGTGTCCAGTATACACTATCTTGTATCTAAACTTAAAAAGTATTTCTGGAGCCAACCATCTGTGTACAAGTGCAAATAATAGTAATTAGAAAAATGTAAATAAATTTTTTAATCAAATGTTTAAAATAATAGTACATCATTTAAAAGTAATTTGTTACATAGACTGTTTATATTTGTCCATCCTAACCTTTCCAGCTTTTGTTGATTACTGTTGTTTGAATTTCTGTTTTAAACACACACACACACACACACAGATATATATATATATATATATATATATTATCACAAAAATTGTAGTGTGTATTTTATGAACATGTACATGCTTCTGAGAATAAACTGTTGAATTGATTATAAACTTCTGTTCGAAAATTTGCCAAATATCCTTGAAAATTACATCAAAGTATTCAGATTATGAGAGTGGTGTTGTACAGATAGAAATTACTACAACACTCACTGGTCATGTGTTTATTAATGGAAAGGAAACGTACAGGATAAACCAGACATGAAGACTTGGTTGAAATGTACAAACATTACAATTGACTTGAATTCTGACTATCAGTATATGCAAGAGAAGAATGAACTTTGTTGTCCATTCCAAGATGAGAGGAGAAGTGCTACGGGCATTTGTTAGAAGGGAATCAACCTTAGTGTCCCTTCTTGCGCTTCATGCACTGTGATTGATCGGTACCACAGTCAGTCACTCATTCACACATTCACAACAAACATGACCTGCATGAGAATAATTACATTGCATGATATCTTTCATGTGCACATGTGATGGACATCACCTTCAAATTCTGTAACAGATAATCTTTTATTATGTAAATTTCATTTCATGAACAAAATTTTTGTTTTTACTACTTTGACTTGATCCCCAAAGAAAAATGTACAAATCAGTGATGCTTGCAACCAGCTAGCAAAGTGTACAAATCATTAACATTTGCAACCAGCCAACAAAGTGTACAAATCAATAACATTTACAACCAGCCAGCATAGTGTACAAATTAATAACATTTGCAACCAGCCAGCAAAGTGTTCAAATCAATACCATTTGTAACCAGCCAGCATAGTGTGCAAATCAATACCATTTGCAACCAGCCAGCATAGTGTGCAAATCAATACCATTTGCAGCTAGCCAGCATAGTGTACAAATTAATTCTGTTTGCATCAAGCCAGCATAGTATTCAAATCAATAAAATTTGCAACTAGCCAGCATAGTGTACAAATCAATACCATTTGCACCCATCCAACATAGTGTGCAGTTCAGTACCATTTGCAACCAGCCAGCATAGTGTACAAATCAATAACTTTTGCAACCAGCTAGCATAGTGTATAAATCAATAACATTTGCAACCAGATGGCATAGTTTACAACTCAATAACATTTGCAACTAGGCAACATGGTGTACAAATCAATAACATTTGCAAAAATCCAGCATAGTGTACAAATCAATAACATTTGCTAGTGCTGCAATATGTAGATATGTTTGTCTCTAATTTATCCACAATCAGCCAGCATAGTGTAAATTTTCCACAATTAGGATGTGGGGACAGCAAAAGGATACTTGTCTCTAATTTATCCACAACCAGCCAAGCATAGTGTAAATTTTCCACAATTAGGATGTGGGGACAGCAAAAGGATACTTGTCTCTAATTTATCCACAACCAGCCAGCATAGTGTAATAGGATGTGGGGACAGCGAAAGAATACTTGTTTCTAATTTATCCACAACCAGCCAGCATAGTGTAAATTTTCCACAATTAGGATGTGGGGACAGCAAAAAGGATACTTATCTCTAATTTATCCACAACCAGCCAGCATAGTGTAAATTTTCAACAATTAGGATGTGGGGACAGCAAAAGGATACTTGTCTCTAATTTATGCACAACCAGCCAGCATAGTGTAATAGGATGTGGGGACAGCGAAAGAATACTTGTTTCTAATTTATCCACAACCAGCCAGCATAGTGTAAATTTTCCACAATTAGGATGTGGGGACAGCAAAAGGATACTTGTCTCAGGGATCAATCTCAGTCTAATAGAAAGTTTATTAACTGTCTTATCATATATTGTGATACATTTTCTTTTATGGCTGCCTAAACAAATTCAAAAATTTGGACTTGCTGTCTTTTAGCTATGAAACATCATTGTATAATTGTTCAAATTATTGAATTGAACATCTGTTTTTTATCTCAGTGTTCCAGACATATAATTTGTTCTAGATTTTTATTATAAGACAGTGGTTATTGTCTATTTTTATTACATTTCAACCTTTTGCATGTAGCTATCAGCTTTATGTCATGCTTAGAGCTAGTTCATGACATTAGCAGCATGAAGTTAATTTCAATTCCAACCAGAATGGTCAAGTTAAGTTCACTAAAGTAACAAATAATTTTGATTGGATGCAGTGGCTTGCTACTGCATCCAACAAAATTCTCAGACCTGATGCACAGAAATATCTGCTCCATACTTCAGGGTTTAGATAGGGTTATCATATCGGAACCTTATCTTGCAAAGATGACATTTGTTGTAATAATGAATACATTGACTTCAAGACTTTCTTCATCTTTGGGAGCCACATTTGCTCATTGATCAAGGGTCAGAACCATAATCCAAGTGTAACAGGTTCAGTACCCATGAAGGAAAACCAGGGTCAGCTGTCATTGTGTGTTCTTTGGAAAGGCACTTAGCTTCCATTCCCTCAGCATGCTATAGCCAATAAAATGCTGAAAGTGTGCCTACGAAAACCAAGCAACCAACTGCTTCCTTATTGTTAAATTTAATCAGTGTTCTTCTGTAACATGAATGTCAGATACCACTTTTACAAATCTTTGATTTATGCTTGAGATGTAAATATGATCCCCATAAAATGCAGATAGCAGGCTGTACTTATGAGCTCTTGACTTTTTCAGGTCGCAGTCAAGTCTGGGCAGATGGCTACATCCTATGAGGACATGACTGTGGAAGATGGAAGCAAGATTTATGCTGACATGTTCTTTGATTCAGACAGACGACACCTGTATGCACTTGCAGATAGAAAGGTGAATAATTTTAGAATTACTGGTAATAGACCAAAACATCTTATGGGATGGTTGGCTGCCCAAGGCCCATCTGTCTGATACCGTAAGTTTCTTGTTACTATTCCTCCTAAACTGTGTTAAGGATGTCCATGAAATGTTACACACACATTTATCTCATACAGTAACCAGTATTAAATGAAATTGATAGACCTTGGTTGGCCAAGATGGCCACCACAGTGGCCATCTTGAAAATCTTATCACTACTTCTCCTGAATGGATGGTCATATCAGTATTGGTTTACTCTTAATTTTATGTGCCTCGGTGCAGGACAGTGTAATCTGCATGATTCAGGCAGTTTTAAACATGGTGACCATGATCTTATTTTTCCACTGTAATAAATGTCAGGGGTATCGAGTTTTACACCAGGATAAAATAAACAAGGTTCCCATGCTACCAGGAAATTTGGAAAAAGTCTGGAGAAGGAAATTGTTTGTTCCAGATGGTGAAAAGTCCATTAATTTTTTCAAATATTGATCACAGTTGGGGGACAAACTGGACATTTTCAGCTACCACTTATATATAAGTTCTTTATAAATAAAATTTACCATCAGTCACAAGTTCAAGAGTCAGCAGACACCCCGAATCAGATAATGCATACCCAAAAGTACATATGCCTTTCATTCAAAGTAAGCACAGGATGAATTTAATAGACACTAGAGATATGTAGGTTTGATATGCAGTGGGGTATGTAGAGTATATAATACAGTAGGGATATGTAGAGTATATAATACAGTAGGGATATGTAGAGTTTGATGTGCAGTAGGGATGTGTAGGGTTTATAATACAGTAGGGATATGTAGAGTATATAATACAGTAGGAGTATGTAGAGTTTATAATACAGTAGGGATATGTAGAGTTTATAATATAGTAGGGATATGTAGAGTTTATAATATAGTAGGGATATGTAGAGTATATAATAAAGTAGGGATATGTAGAGTATATAATACAGTAGGGATATGTAGAGTATATAATAAAGTAGGGATATGTAGAGTTTATCATACAGTAGGGATATGTAGAGTTTGATGTGCAGTAGGGATATGTAGAGTTTATAATACAGTAGGGATATGTAGAGTATGTAATACAGTAGGGGTATGTAAAGTTTATAATACAGTAGGGATATGTAGAGTTTGATATGCAATAGGATATGTAGAGTTTACAGTACAGTAGGGATATGTAGAGTTTATAACACAGTAGGGATATGTAGAGTTTATAATACAGTAGGGGTATGTAGAGTTTATAATACAGTAAGGGTATGTAGAGTTTATAATACAGTAGGGATATGTAGAGTTTATAATACAGTAGGAATATGTAGAGTTTATAATACAGTAAGGGTATGTAGAGTTTATAATACAGTAAGGGTATGTAGAGTTTATAATACAGTAGGGATATGTGGAGTTTATAATACAGTAGGGATATGTTGAGTTTATAATACAGTAAGGGTATGTAGAGTTTATAACACAGTAGGGATATGTAGAGTTTATAATAAAGTAGGGATATGTAGAGTATATAATACAGTAGGGGTATGTAGAGTTTATAATACAGTAGGTGTATGTAGAGTTTATAATACAGTAGGGATATGTAGAGTATATAATACAGTAGGGATATGTAGAGTATGTAATACAGTAGGGGTATGTAAAGTTTATAATACAGTAGATGTATGTAGAGTTTATAATACAGTAGTGATATGTAGAGTATCTAATACAGTAGGGATATGTAGAGTTTATAATACAGTAGGGATATGTAGAGTTTATAATACAGTAGGGATATGTAGAGTTTATAATACAGTAGATGTATGTAGAGTTTATAATACAGTAGGGATATGTAGAGTTTATAATACAGTAGATGTATGTAGAGTTTATAATACAGTAGATGTATGCAGAGTTTATAATACAGTAGGGATATGTAGAGTTTATAATACAGTAGATGTATGTAGAGTTTATAATACAGTAGGGGTATGTAGAGTTTATAATACAGTAGGGATATGTAGAGTTTATAATACAGTAAGGGTATGTAGAGTTTATAATACAGTAGATGTATGTAGAGTTTGTAATACAGTAGGGATATGTAGAGTTTGATATACAGTAGGGATATGTAGAGTTTGTAATACAGTAGGGGTATGTAGAGTTTATAATACAGTAGGGGTATGTAGAGCATATAATACAGTAGGGATATGTAGAGTTTATCATACGGTAGGGATATGTAGAGTTTGATGTGCAGTAGGGATATGTAGAGTTTATAATACAGTAGGGATATGTAGAGTATATAATACAGTAGGAGTATGTAGAGTTTATAATACAGGAGGGATATGAAGAGTTTGATATGCAGTAGGGATATGTAGAGTTTATAATGCAGTAGTCATATGTAGAGTGTGATACAGTAGGGTTATGTAGAGTATATAATACAGTAGGGATATGTAGAGTTTATAATGCAGTAGTCATATGTAGAGTGTGATACAGTAGGGATATGTAGAGTTTATAATACAGTAGGGATATGTAGAGTATATAATATGGTAGGGATATGTAGAGTATATAATACAGTAGGGATATGTAGAGTTTGATATACAGTAGGGATATGTAGAGTGTATAATACAGTAGGGATATGTAGATATGTAGAGTATATAACACAGTATGGATATGTAGAGTTTGATATGCAGTAGGGATATGTAGAGTTTGATATGCAGTAGGGATATGTAGAGTTTATAATACAGTATGGGTATGTAGAGTTTATAATACACTAGGGGTATGTAGAGTGTATAATACAGTAGGAGTATGTAGAATTTATAATACAGTAGGGATATGTGAATTTATAATACAGAAGGGGTATGTAGAGTTTATAATACAGTAGGGATATGTAGTTTATAATACAGTAGGGGTATGTAGAGCTTATGATACAGTAGGGATATGTAGAATTTATAATACAATAGGGATATGCAGAGTTTATAATACAGTAGGGATATGTAGAGTTTACAATGCAGTAGGGATATGTAGAGTTTAATATACAGTAGGGGTATATAGAGTTTAATATACAGGAGGGATATGTCAAGTTTGATATATGCTAGGGATATGTGGAGTTTGGTATGCAGTAGGGATATTGTAGAGTTTGGTATGCAGTAGGGATATTGTAGAGTTTGGTATACAGTAGGGATAATGTAGAGTTTGGTATACAGTAGGGATATCTAGAGTTTAATATACGGGAGGGATATGTCAAGTTTGATATATGCTAGGGATATGTAGAGTTTGGTATGCAGTAGGGATATTGTAGAGTTTGGTATACAGTAGGGATATTGTAGAGTTTGGTATACAGTAGGGATGTTGTAGAGTTTGGTATACAGTAGGAATATGTAGAGTTTAATATACAGGAGAGATATGTCAAGTTTGATATATGCTAGGGATATTGTAGAGTTTGGTATACAGTAGGGATATTGTAGAGTTTGGTATACAGTAGGGATGTTGTAGAGTTTGGTATACAGTAGGGATATGTAGAGTTTAATATACAGGAGGGATATGTCAGGTTTGATATATGCTAGGGATATGTAGAGTTTGGTATGCAGTAGGGATATTGTAGAGTTTGGTATACAGTAAGGATATGTAGAATTTGATATATGGTAGAGATATGTTGAGTTTGAGATACAGTAGGGATATCTAGAGTTTGATATACAGTAGGGATATGTGGGGATTGAGGTACAGTGGGGAGAAGTAGAGGCTCTCATGTATACTGGAAATGGTGTGCTGTACCAGATGAGATGTTAGCCCCCAACACAGAAGATTGTTGTTGTTGTAGGGTTTAATGCCATTTTTCAGCACAAGATAGGCTATATATGGCAGCCAGGATAAATAGTGGAGGAAGAACATGGAAAGAACTACCAACCCATGAGAAGCTACTGGCAAGCTTTCTCACATACCCACATTGACCGAACCTGAGACTCAAACCCACACAAACAGAGGTGAGATGGCAGTGATCCATAACGGTGAACGCTTTAGACCACTTGGCCACTTGGGGCCCCACCAACACAGGAGAAACATGAATGCAGTTTTGTATTTATTACATACTCGCACTTGTATGCTTTGAAAATGTTTCTAGCTGTACAGTGTGAATGAAACTCCAAACAGTTCAGGATATTTAAAACTTAGGTTTTGTCCATCTGCAAATATCAATGCATGGATGTCAGTAAAACTACCTAAATAGTTCTTTTGTGGGTATGTTCCAAGAAATTTCAGATTGATTGTACATATCAAATGCCCAGTTATTCAGTGAGATTAATTAGATATGTAATAAACATCCATATCAAATGTCTTATCACATGTAAGATTCAGTGGGCATGTAATAAATATCAACATCAATTACAGGACAACCAATGTAAGATTCACAGGAGTATGTAATAAATACCCAAAAATATTAAATGCCTGATCAACCGTACAGATTCATTGGGTATGTAATAAACATCTACATCAAATGTCTGATCTGCTTTGTGAGATTCATTGGACATGTAAGAAGCATCCACATGAAATATATGATCACAGGTGTGAGATTCATTGGTATGTAATCAACATAAATGCCTGAGCATGGAAATTCATATTGTGCATCAGTATCAGATTCAAGACGTATATAATAAACATCCATATAAAATACCTGTTCACCCATGTGAATTTCAGTGGATGTGTGATCAAAAATATTGTAGAGCTTCTTCTATCCAGCTGTATCCAACTGATTTACAGTTTATGTGAGCTACATGCATGTAATTACCCTTTCTCTGCTGTCATTTGCTGTTTGTAGATTTGGTGTAACGCAAAACTGTTATTTAAATTCTTAATTACTAGAACAGTTTTCCTTTCCCATCAGTGAAATGTACATACATACATAAATACATACATACATACATACATACATACATACATCTATGAGACTTTCAATAAAATGTGAATTAGCTTTGTTTCAAGGGGCACCAAATTTTAATGAGTTCTTTCTTTGCTGAAAAATCATGAATTTCAAGACACCAGTGAACAGTTTTTCTGAACAGGAATTGCTCCCAAATCCATGAATTTTGGTACCCCAAAAAGTGGTTATTTGCAAAACCATGAAAATTGGTTGCCACAAAAATAAATTAATTTTCCATGTATTTAGCATACCAGTGATCAGATGATTTCTGAAGTTTTTGAAGTTTGGATAGTTGTACAATATTGTAAGATGGGGAAAGCAGAAAGTTGCACAAATTGTAAGATACAGCTTGGATGCTGTTCTGTCCTTAATGAATGCAGTTGTCTGATATGGATCTTTGTATTGTATGTCCATTTCATCGATTTAAAAATTACACATAGATCCTATTTATTGGCTGACTAGAAATGGATGGAAGCCAGCACAGATTTGACTAGTAATGTCCCCACTTTATGTGGATGCAAACCTAGTTGTGTTCCAGGATCTCTGGACAGTCAATAGATACAATTCTGTACGCTTATTTCATTATTTTGTATCAAACATCTGACAGTTATGGATGAAGTGGAATGGAGACTAATAGCAGATATTTACATATAATTATAGCTGATTTTGGGGTCAAAAGAAGCAGCATAGCCATTCCCAAGCATCTCAGCCAGTATGATACAAGAAAGAAGCTGGAAATATGACAGTTGGATGATTTATTCGAGTGAGTCATCGTCAGAGGCAGCAAATTTACTCAGATGTTTTGCTAATTGAACATTTCACTGAGACGACCAATGATTCTCTTAAGGAAGGAGGAATTTATAGATTGAAGATATAATAACAGTAATGATCAAGAAAGCCATTCTCTAATTGTGGTACTCAAACAGTAATACTTTGTGGCATGACCATTGCCAGTAACATCATTTAGTATTGGTCTTTGGAAAACAAAACTAGCTAATTTGATATTCCTAGGATAAAAGCAACAAATCAGATGTAACTGTTCTTTTATTTGATATTACCGATGAAATGTGGTTGCTTTGTTAATCCAACTGATATAACCCACTAAATGGGGTTGCTCTGTTAATCTAATTGATTATTTTTTTTTATGGGTTTCAGATATTAAATCTCCATGCTTTAAATTTACAACTATACACCATTTCCGTAACTTTGATTTGATAGAATTAAAACAAACAGTCCATAAGCTGTGGCTTCTTTGCTCATAACCCACCAAGTGTCAGAGAATTTTTAAAGATGTATAGTAGCATTTTTACATAGTAACATAGTTGCATCAACATTTGTTTGTGTTCTCCTATGAAGTTTACTATTATATTTACTCAGCTGCTTCAGCAGTATTTTTCATACTTCTGTCCTCTTCAGTTCTTTTTTAATGTAGAAACAGTGACTGCAGCATTCATTACTGTGAACCTCAAATGCAGGAGGTCGCAGGTTTGAATCCAGACTGAGCCATACCAAAGACTTGTAAAAATAGTACCTGAAGCTGCCTCTCTTGGCGCTCAGCATTATGAGGTTAGTGCTAGGACTGGTCAGCCTGGCGTCAGGATAATGTGGCTGGGTAAGAATCATGCTGCATGTCTGTGGCATGATGCCCCAGTGCTAGACATAACTATAAACTGTCACACTGCAGACATCATAGCGATGTTACGGAAAATTTTTTAAAGCTACGTTAATAATTCAAATGATACATCACAGACACACATTACTGTGAACCATCTTGCTAGAAACTATCACAGTGAATGTTTTGGCCAAATTTATTTGTGCATAACAAGCACCAACAACAGTAACAACCTAGATTTGCTGTCGCATAAAGTACAGATAGATCAGGGTAAATTACTCTTTGGTTATACTTAGGATTTCGTCTGACAGCAGAGACCCCAACTGATTGTGACTCATGTGGTGGCAGATATAGTTGTATGCTGTTCACAGATGGAAACATTTTATATGCTGGTAGATATGTTGGAAGCCTGGGACCACAATCTCATAGAAACCTGTGACAATTGAAACCTTTGATTCATGGTAGAAACCTGTTGCTGTTAGCATGGAAGAAATGTTGTAATGTTACATGAAAAGAAAAGTTATAGATGTTATTGTAATTTCTCTTATAATAAACTTCTTTTATATGTCATTGAAAGTTGGCATGGCAAATGTGATATGTGATGGAAATTGTTGTCAATGAAATGACTTTGAAATATCAACCCAGGTGGAAGAGAGTATGCACAACAAAGTCTGTACAGCAGATTGTAGGATTCACATGCAATGGATTTGTAGCCTTTTGAATTATCTCGTTATCTGATATGTACAGGGAAGTATCTAAACCTACAGCTGCCTCAATCAGCACACCTGTTTTCACACAGTAGTGGCTTACATTAATGCTGTAAAAATTTTATTAGACAAAATTAAATGGAGAAGAAAAATTAGCAGACAGGCTGACACTACCATGTTTAATATATCTTTAACTGGCAGATGAAAAATTGCATGTTGGGAGTTGAAAGCAGATAGCACCTGTTTTCACACAGGTGGCATATTTCATTTGATAAATGTCTTGTCATGATGAATGACTTGTTTTAAGTAAAAACAGACAATGCTACACTTAAGAGTTGTATAACTTAACAGTTTTGATTTTGAAAGAAATTAACAATTTGTGCTGTTACAGGACAAGATACAATTTCTCTTCAGTTGCAGCTAATGCTGTCCCACTTTCATATTGCAGAAGTGGTCAGAATTTGGACTGAAATAATCATGTAAATAGATTGTTTACAGTAATGTCACTAGGATACAACATTATGCAGGATTGTGATTAATTTACCTGAGCTGGTCCTGTAAATTAATTTAACAAAGTTTACCATCTTCCAATAGTCATATTGTTTTTTAAAATCAGTACAGAAATGACTAATATAAACACTTGTACAATTGAGTTCTCTAAGTTGGTGTATTTCTGAAACTATTTTCTTCTAATTCCGTATATTTTGTGAGTTACCTTAGCATCATTGTCTCAGTGATTCTCTGTATTTCATTTATCCTACTGAAAATTGATAATACAGTGCTCCCTCACTCTAAGTCCCTTCATTATAATACATTTCCTGTTTTAAAGTGAGGGTGGCCTTGGATCCCATTTCATGAAGTTGTAATAAAAATTATATGTATCAGGTACTTCATTATGAGGTGGTCTTACAATAAGATGGTATACTTTATTTAATTTTTCTTGCTAATAATTGGTATACTGCATTTCATTTTGCTTACTAATAACTGGTAAATAATAAAGTGAAACATTTGAGAGGATCTCTTATCCCATATCAGAGCCCCAGGTGTTCGAGTGATCTAAGGTGTTTACCTTCACAGATCACTCACACATCTTTGGTTGAGTGATCTAAGGTGCTTACCTCCACCGGTCACTTACGCATCTCAACTCTGTCCAGGGTGGTTGAGGTCTTTGTTCATCAAGTGTGGGTATGTGAGAAAGCTTGCCAGTAGATTCTCATGGGTTGAGGTCTTCCTGGAGTCTTCCCAAGCTCTTCCTCGTCTCTTCCATTGGATATACTGACTGCCTTGTATCACATACCATGTACTGAAAAAATGGTATTTAACCCCACAAAACCAAAGCACAACACAGTAGAATTACTGTTGGTCGAGTCCTGTTGTTTTCACAGTAGAATTACTGTTGGTCAAGTCCTATTGTTTTCACAGCAGAATTACTGTTGATCAAGTCCACTTGTTTTCACAGTAGAATTACTGTTGGTCGAGTCCTTTTGTTTTCACAGTAGAATTACTGTTGGTAGAGTCATACTGTTTTCACAGTAGAATTGCTGTGGTTGAGTTCAGTTGTTTTCACAGTAGAATTACTGTTGGTCGAGTCATATTGTTTTCACAGTAGAATTACTGTTGGTTGAGTCCTATTGTTTTCACAGGAGAATTATTGTTGGTCGAGTCCTATTGTTTTCACAGTAGAATTACTGTTGGTCAAATCCTATTGTTATCACAGTAGAATTACTTTTGGTTGAGTCCTGTTGCTTTCACGGTAGAATTAACTATGGTTGAGTCCAGTTTTTTTCACAGTAGAATTACTGTTGGTTGAGTCCTATTGTTATCACAGTAGAATTACTTTTGGTTGAGTCCTGTTGCATTCACAGTAGAATTACTGTTGATTGAGTCCAGTCGTTTTCACAGTAGAATTACTGTGGTTGAGTCCTATCGCTTTCACAGTAAAATTACTGTTGGTTGTATCGCTTTCACAGTAAAATTACTGTTGGTTGAGTCCTATTGTTTTCACAGTAGAATTACTGTTTGGTTGAGTCCCATTGCTTTCACAGTAAAATTACTTTTGGTTGAGTATTTTAATTTGTGGTTTGTAGCAACTATGAAATTTTAAAAAGAATGCCACTCCACAAAAAAATAGTAAATTTAGAGAATTTAATTTCCATTTCACTCAATTGTGATGAAGCCAATTATCAGTTAGTTCTGTTCAGTGACAAAAACTGATGTTAACTCATTAACCCCTGGAGGTTTTTGTCATTTTCGCCTGAAATGCGAGTAGGAAACCCATTTTTGGGGGCTATTTCTGAATACATCCTAATACATCGACCTCCAAGACATTTTAGGTTAACCTAATGCCTAGTTGTGTTAGAAACATCGTTTTTCATGGGCTATTTCGCCTGAGCATGAGCAGAAGAGTAAAAGCTGGAGGTTTTTTTTTTTTTGTTTGTTTTTTTTGTTTTTGTTTTTGTTGGGTTTTTTTTGCTTAACGGACCATCATTTTCATGTCGAGACCACTCTTTATTCTAAATGCCCATCTTATCCTACTTTTTGCAAAGGTTCACCTGTCTGTGTGCAGTTCAGACCGGTCTGTCTTAGATCTGAGGCCAAAAAGTCTAAAATCCGGACACAAAATCGGATTCCGACCTAGTGCGAATTTCGGCTAGAAAAAAATCGGGGTCCAAAAAGTTACGTTTTTCCCCCTGTGTTTTGTAGTACAACTAGAACATCCATATTATTTGGTATCATCGTAAAGCTACATCTGTCTACCTTTCTAAAATACCATCCACTTTATTGTCTCATACATGACCTTAACGCTACAGAGCTCAGAAGTAGGCTACCACCTCCTGCCGCGTAAACGTGGCACAAGGGGTTAATGAGTTAATGTGTATATTCAACAAAGCCCAATGTGATTACCTCCATATCATTGTCGATAGAATGATTTCCCATACTTGGGAATATGTATAATTAATGTGTGAACCTTTCAGATATTGAGCTTTATTGAGTTGATAGAAGCAAGAGCAGTGTATAATCAGATACAAGTGAGAAACGATATTTACTTTCAGTATAAAATGTAGTGGCTGTAATTCCATGAATATGGTTAAACATCCTAAGTCAGTTTCCATTTGCTGCAGCTTATATACGTGGAAACTTTTCTAATGCTCTTAAAAGCTTGTGTAGGTCAAAGGTTATAATCACTAGTTGTAGTGTTAATAGTTTTTGAATCGTTGGATTTGGTGGCTTTGATACAAGATCCTGAACTAATACTTCAGATTGATATGACTTATCCTAATGGATTCTCTGCATCTACTGTGGATATGCAACCTCATAGAGAAAGAAGTTTGAAATTAATATGGTAACTGTTATATTCAGCAGTGCTGATAATTTACCCACATAGAGAAAGAAGTTTGAAATTAATAGGGTAACTGTTATATTCAGCAGTGCTGATAATTTACCCACATAGAGAAAGAAGTTTGAAATTAATATGGTAACTGTTATATTCAGCAGTGCTGATAATTTACCCACATAGAGAAAGAAGTTTGAAATTAATATGGTAACTGTTATATTCAGCAGTGCTGATAATTTACCCACATAGAGAAAGAAGTTTGAAATTAATATGGTAACTGTTATATTCAGCAGTGCTGATAATTTACCCACATAGAGAAAGAAGTTTGAAATTAATATGGTAACTGTTATATTCAGCAGTGCTGATAATTTGCCCACATAGAGAAAGAAGTTTGAAATTAATATGGTAACTGTTATATTCAGCAGTGCTGATAATTTACCCACATAGAGAAAGAAGTTTGAAATTAATATGGTAACTGTTATATTCAGCAGGACTGTACTGATAATTTACCCACATAGAGAAAGAAGTTTGAAATTAATATGGTAACTGTTATATTCAGCAGTACTGTACTGATAATTTACCCACATAGAGAAAGAAGTTTGAAATTAATATGGTAACTGTTATATTCAGCAGTGCTGATAATTTACCCACATAGAGAAAGAAGTTTGAAATTAATATGGCAACTGTTATATTCAGCAGTGCTGATAATTTCTAAATCTGTAGATTTGTTGAGTTTAAGATCTGATCCTTGACTAATAGTATAGAGTTGTATAACTTGTGTTACCCTGCACTACAGTAATAATTTTAGACCAATAGAATGCCTTTGGGAAATGTTGGAATTGCTTGGTACTTTAGATGTGTCTCTTAATTTCTTGTCTAAGAAAGGAAGGATGTGAGGAAAGAAGGTGACAGTGTGCTAAAAGCTGATGAGGATTCAGAATACATAATTTCATCTTACGCTGTCACTAGTCTGGAAATGAAATTGCTGCAAAAATGAATGACCCAGATGGTTGGTTATTTTGTTATATTTTTTTTACAGTACTTTCAAAACAATTTTGGCTGTATCATGCTGAGGAAATGGACACTATGTACCTTTCCAAGGACATAGCAGCCAATCTAAGCTGCCTTGGTTGGTAATGAATCCATGCCCCTTGGATTATGAATCCAGCACTCAACCATCTAAGCTACTGCAGTTCCAAAAACTTCAATTTCAATTTGCTTGATTACGTAAATAAAATATCCCATACATTGTTGTGTGAAACAACACTCTGACACAGCCACCAAACTTGGATTAATAGAATTAGAACTTATTGTCACTCTCTTTTCTTTCCTTTTTTTTTAAAAGAAAAATGTGATTGATAAAATTGGCAATCATTGATTTTTGTTTTAAATGCACAAAAATTTTGTGTCTAAAGTTCATACTTTTACCCAAACTTAGATGACAGGTAATTCAATATGACAGGTAATTCAATTCAAAGGTGTTCAGTATGCATAGGTAGACTGATTTCTCTAGACCCCAAAATTTAGATCTCCAATGACATTGTGGAAATCTGATGGACAGCTATAGACCCCAAAATTTAGATCTCCAATGACATTGTGGAAATCTGATGACAGCTATAGACCCCAAAATTTAGATCTCCAATGACATTGTGGAAATCTGATGACAGCTATAAACCCCAAAATTTAGATCTCCAATGACATTGTGGAAATCTGATGACAGCTATAGACCCCAAAATTTAGATATCCAATGACATTGTGGAAATCTGATGGACAGCTATAGACCTCAAAATTTAGATCTCCAACGACATTGTGGAAATCTGATGACAGCTATAGACCCCAAAATTTAGATCTCCAATGACATTGTGGAAATCTGATGGACAGCTATAGACCCAAAAATTTAGATCTCCAGTGACATTGTGGAAATCTGATGGACAGCTATAGACCCCAAAATTTAGATCTCCAATGACATTGTGGAAATCTGATGACAGCTATAGACCCCAAAATTTAGATCTCCAATGACATTGTGGAAATCTGATGACAGCTATAGACCCCAAAATTTAGATCCCCAATGACATTGTGGAAATCTGATGACAGCTATAGACCCCAAAATTTAGATCTCCAATGACATTGTGGAAATCTGATGGACAGCTATAGACCCCAAAATTTAGATCTCCAATGACATTGTGGAAATCTGATGACAGCTATAGACCCCAAAATTTAGATCTCCAATGACATTGTGGAAATCTGATGGACAGCTATAGACCCCAAAATTTAGATCTCCAATGACATTGTGGAAATCTGATGGACAGCTATACATGGTTCATACCAGTCCTTTCAGAGTGGAAATATGCTTACCTTTTTTATTCAATCCTAGTAAGGCTAGAAAAAGTGCTTACTTTTTTTAAAAAAATGGAAAACTCTTGAAAAAGTCCTTACTTTTTACTTTTCTAATTTTTAATCAGTAATATCAGTTTTCTTGTGACAGTTACTAACAGATTTTTTGTTTATTGAACTATGAACAAAGAACTCTCTGGAAACAGGAAATGGAAGATGGCATACCAATCGGCACACCTCCAAAGAATCCATGGACTCTTTCATTTTGGAGGTACGGAATCAGCCAAGTTGTGACGATGTTTGGTCCTTGCATTTAAAGACATTTTTCCTTAGAAAGTCCTTACCCAATATTTTTATAAACTGGTGTGCACCATTATATAACAGATCCATGTTCTTTTGACCTTTTGATCTATGAATCGGTTACAACTTTCACATTTATGAAAGTGAAAAATGTAATTAGAAACTCTCCAACACAAAATGCAATACTTGACCTGAGAGGTTACTAAAAGTTACTGGACAGGGAATTCCAAAAATTGCCAGAACAGGAACCTTAATGAGTATCAGTGATATCTTATTATATGTAGACCTCAATTGTATTCAGATTTCTCCCAACCCAAGAATAAAATGAACAAACATTTTGCTGTGTATAGAAAACAAGTTTATTAGATGACAAAAGCAATTTTCTGTTACTATAATGTGCCATCGCCACATTCCCACAATGTGTACACTCCTACAATGTGCACACTTGCACAATGTGTACACCAACAGTGTATGTACTCAAACCGTTCCCACAGTGTGTACAATCATGCAATGTGTACACTTTAATATTGATACAACTTTTCATTTGATTCTCAGTGTGCATGGAAAAAAACAAGTACAGTATTCAGGGGAAAAATAATGCAGTTGCCAATATTAATGCTTATTGCTTTTGTATCAGTAGATTTGCTGGGATTTATATCTGCCCCCAAACTTTACTTCTAGAGTGATTCAACTTTTCATAATGGATTTGTGCTGCAATTATAATTGTAAAAGGCACTCAATTACCCAGAGTACAAAGTTGGAAATCAATATGGCCAGAATGGACAGACATCTTATCTTAATTTCTTGTCAAAACAAGTAGAAATATGCAGAAGATTAGAAACAAGATAAGTTCTGCAAGCCTGTCTGGAATATTTTGTTTCCAGACATGCAGTAATGTTCCACAAGATTACACATGTCCAGCCCAGTGAGTAAATAAGTTGTACCCATGGGATTTTACAGTGGTGATACAAAATGCCAGAAAGTGTTCTTGCATATTTTCATATGATAGCTTCTTGGGCTTGAGGACTAACATGACTGTTTAGTAATTACATACACAACTGTTAAGAACATTTTGTTGCATAATTCTCTTTAAACATAAATAATCTCTGTGTGTGTGTGTGTGTATATATATATATATATATATATATATATATACACACATATACATATACATGACATACACATGTATATATACCCTTCATTATAATGCAATTCCAGATTTTACACTTTGCTGCTGTGGACCTCATGAACAAATTTAAAACACTGAATTGATACATCAGCTATATGATAATATGCATTGAAAGAAAACAACACAATGCTGAGTATTGTCTCTTTGTTTCCTTGATTAAACATTGTTTTTTGACAAAATTAAATGCACAAATCCTATAAATACTATCGTTTAACTGGTGTCTTACTTATTTCCTACACCCAATCCTCTCCACTCCAAGTTTTATATATATATATATATATATATATATATATATATATATATATATATATATATATATATATAAAATCTTTTATCATTCTTGCTATACATGTAGCACTATTTGGAACATATCGTGAACAGCAATTATGGACCCAAACTCGTGGGTCATGATAAGGAATGGTTTTAATGGAAATGATAGCCTCCATGTATGATTACTTATTCTCATTGCCCTTGAGTACCTGTTTGATTCTAAATTCTGATTGCCCTTTAGTACCAGTTTGAGTCTAAATTCTAATTGCCTTTGAGTACCTGTTTGATTTTAAATTCTGGTTGCCCCTGGGTACCTGTTTGATTCCAAATTTAGGTGAAAGATATGGCTTAATGATTAACTGTGTTTCTCTTATATTGAGAAAGATTTGATATGGGTAATATTGCATGCAATAATTCCCAAGGTCTGGATCAAACAGAATCTCATTTATTCATAAAAAATAATTTACTAAACCCTATTAATAGCTTAGAGTTCATTACTATAATCTGTTTGGAATTTAAAGTCAATATTTGCAAAGTGAAGACAGAAATGACATTAACCTCAGAATATTCATTGTTACAGTTTGTCTATTGCTATGATATCAGCGTAATTGATATCATTTTAGATTGCTGCAGACTGCATATCCGTTCTTTACTGTCCTGCTGGAATCTATTTATGCAAAATGATTCATAGGCAGATAAGCAATCTATCAAATTGAAGATGAGTTGTGAAATCATAATATAAATTATCTGCTGTTTAAGCATGTCTGAGAGTTTTCCATATCCATGTATATTCTGTATTTCTTTGTTTTCAGACAACAAATTTCATTGCTAAATTAATTTTTTAAATACTTTTTAATATTCAGTTGTTTGCCAGTAATTAAATAGAGATGAGGTTTTGCTTCATTTCGACATTAGTAGGTATTTTATTTCTCTACTTGCTTGAAATACTTCATTTAATTATGTGTCACTTACAGTGAAAGAATCATCCCAGTGCCTTTTCAATATGGCCACCATTTAGTGCAGAGCTCCACATGACGGTGTTTCTATCTAAAATTAAGGTCTGGCGTATATGTACAGGAAAGTGAATACACAAAAGTGTTGGAAAGATTTGAATATTATGATCAATTGTTTTTTGGGGGTGGGTGAGGATTATTTATCTTTGGGTTTTTTTCATGTTTTGATTTAGTTAACAAAATTATAATTGGTTTTTAGTTTTGACATCGTTACTCGAGAATCCACAGCCATGGTTTGATGTATTATCTGTGTTTTAATTAACACCTACAATCCCCTATTTGACCTATTTCATGATGGTAAACAACATCTGCAAGAATTGGTATGGATTAATAAATTCTAAGGAATCTTGAAAAATAAGATTATCCTTTTTCGGAATATTATGTACAGGGTATTAAGGGTAATTACTGTCCTGGGTTAATTAGCTAGTTCTTTACCTGACAAGTCAACTTGAAGAAAAGGTAGAAAAAAAGAAAGAAAGAAGAACAAAAACATTTGCAGGTGTTTACCAGTAAGTGAAGCTGAATACCACAAAAAAGTTTGTACCACAGGATAGTGTGGTATTTCTGAACATACCAAAATATTTACCATGGTATACCACAACTATATTAGGGACCAATTATATCTTCTGGTGCAGGGGCCTGGGACTCTTTTTGTGAAAATTTCCATCTGTCAATAGCTGGAAAAATATCTTGCTTTGATTTATAGCAAAATAACACTATTGTTTATTCATTATTTTTATTTTTTATTATTTTTAAAAAAATTATCTTCAGATGAAAGAAGAAAACAAAACATCTCGGCTCTAAAGAAAATCACAGCCCCCCCCCCCCTTTAAATGGTCAATACCTTATAGTAAATGAATTTGTATTGGGAATGTTGATTGCTGTATTAAAACTAATGTGAGTTGATTAAGCTTACTCTATAGCTAACAGCCTGTAAAAGTAGTTGTGCTGAAATCAGAGCACTTGCTGATACAAATGGAAAGTGTTGACACTGAAACCTTCAATTTACTAGCTATACTATTGATATAATAGGCATGGAAACTTTGAGTGGGATGCCAACACTGAAGCAAAATATATAGGAGATAGATCTAATAGTCATAAAATACACTTACTTGACAAATGAGAAAATATTTAGTGGACTAGTAAATAACTTAAAAAATGACTTTTTTTCAATCCCAAATTTTTTTCAGAACATGGATTTGCTCCAGTATCATCCTCAGCATCCCATTTGAACTCTACATGACATGTGTCAAAAATGTGATTAGTTTATACAATATTTATTTGAGAAACTTTATCAAATGCAATAACAAACATATGATTTGGGAGATTCAGTAGAAAGCTTAAGCTTATTAGCACTGTCTCCCCAAATATGTGATTAAAGAATCATATATAGAATTTTTTTTGCAATATTCAAAATTAATTTTTATAACTTTTTAAAAAAAATACATATAATTTTTTAATTGTTTTGTTATGAAATATGCTGTTGATATAATTAAATTTTTAAATAAGATTATTCAGGAATTTCCAATCATTAGTTACTGATAAAAACTACCCCCCAAAGTACTGGTACAGTGAAAAAGTACAACAGTACGTTCCACTGGAAAAAATACTGCAGTAAACTGGTATAGTGGTAGTACCTTCCATCTCTACAAGTAAGCATATTAATTTCATTTTCATGCAAGTTCTAATATTCTAGTTTTCCAGTATTTGTACTATATTTTGTGTTTGATGTATGCATAGGTTAATGCAATAATTGTTTTGATTTTTTTCATACTTGTCTCTTTTGTAATGGATACCTATCTAGGTAGCGACATTTCTTGGGTGATCTGCCAGTGGATTTTCGTACTAAATCTCTATCATGCAAAGGCAGCACCCTCTTTGTTTTTCACAGCTAACAACTCCTTTGATTGGGCTGTGTATTTGACACATGTTCAGTGGCCAGTAGAGTCCCATAGTCATTTAAGTGTGGATGCTCGTTTTGTACAGTTGACAAAAGGGTGATCATGCAGCACATTTGACACCTGTTTACTTATTGGCCACCCTTTCCCAATGAGATGGCAAAAAACAAGGATTGAAGTTTTAGTTTTGGAACACCAAGCTTCTGAATTGTCACTGGTGTGTTTGTTACCTTGTCACTTGGATATCATCTTTCATAAATTGAAACACTTTAATAGTTTCACGACTGTGGGGAAAAGGAAACAATGTTGAATGGTAATTCAGTGTTGTAGCTGTACAACTTGTATGGCCTCATTTTTAGGTGAATGTATTTATATCAGATGCAACAATGCAGCAAGTAATGTCTGTTTTTCATTTATTGCCACCCAGATTAGTACATTATCATGGGTGCTACTTTTGTTGCAGAGGTCATACATAAAGCATGTCTCAGAGTTTACCATATCCATCCATGCATAAGTTAGTTCTCAGAGTGTACAGTGTTCATCCATGCGTGAGTTTGGTCTGAGAGTGTAACTATCCATCCATGCATAAGTAAGGTCTCAGGGTGTACCATATCCATCCATGCATAAGTAAGGCCTCAGGGTGTACCATATTCATCCATGCATAAGTAAGGTCTCAGGGTGTACCGTATCCATTCATGCATAAGTAAGGTCTGGGGTGTACCATATCCATCCATGCATAAGTAAGGCCTCAGGTTGTACCATATCCATCCATGCATATTCATGCATAAGTAAGGTCTGAGGGTGTACTGTATCCATCCATGCATAAGTAAGGCCTCAAGCTGTACCATATCCATCCATGCATAAGTAAGGTCTCAGGGTGTACCATATCCATCCATGCATAAGTTAGGCCTCAGAGTATACCATATGCATCCACACATAAGTTAGGTCTCAGTGTACTGTATCCATCCATGCTTAAAGGAGACCAGAAATCAATGGAAATATAGAATAATAATAAAAGCACTACAGTAGAAAACCTTATTCTGAAGTATCATCAGCGACCATAATGCCAAATTTAAATACTGGCATATCTTCAAGGAGCTGAATTTCTGTGACCTCGTATGCAAAATTTCCGCACCTATTCGGTTACTTTTGTGATGTGATGTCATAGTAGCGAGTCCAGCATCCCGACTGGCAGTTGCCAGAGTAAGACAATGCCGTTTTGCGTTGCTTACGGGTGTAATAGCACACTAAGAAAAGGCTGTGCATTTTTTTTTTTTTTCCAAAAGATAAAGACATAAAGAAAGTATGGATACATTATTGCAAGCGAGTCGATTTTAAAGCAACACAGTACAGCACTCTGTGCTCATTACGTTTCTCAAAGGAATGTTACAAGAAGGGTCCTGAAAAATAGGATACGCAAATGCTAGGCCTAGACTAAAAGTTGGCGCTGTTCCAGACATACCATTGGATATTTTAAATACTGGGAAAATTGTTAAACGTGTGAGTACGAAAATAGGCAGAAGGCCGAGTAAGTGACCACAAAATGAAACAATCAATTCACATATCTTTTATCTACACCAGCAGTGCTCAAAAAATCCAATAGCCCGATACCCGGGGCCCCTCTAATTTTAGTTCAGGCCCATCCTTTATTCAAAGGGAAGTGTCCTTCAGGCTTGTCAAAAACAAAATGTTTGCCTGAGGAAACTTTGATCACGCTGAAGAAATGACTGAATGTATTTTCACCACTGTCCTAGGTGAAATTGAGGTCTGATTTTAATCAAATGGAAGCTTTGCTAAAAATAAGATTCTAAACCCCTGACACAGTCGTGTTTCAAGAAACACAATTTTCAGTAATCTTAAAAAAGATTTAAAAAAACATTTTTTAAAAAACCAACAAAAAACCCTTTTCAATCTATGCCTGTTACATGTAGTATGTATGAACGGTAATCTGTAATGATTGGAACTTATATAAAACTATCCCTTGGGCAGTTTAAATAGCAGCTATTAAAAGAAATGAGGTCAGGTATAAAATAAAAGTTTCACACTAACTGGCTGACAATAAAAATTGGTGGAGGCGATTATTGACCCCATCCCCTTGCCCCAGTGTGCAAGCGCCCATGGGACACACCATTTCTCCCTGTGATACGCCTTATTATTCCCCAGGACAAGCCCCTTTTTCATATTCTGGTCAGCTGTGGCTAAACTACAGAATAGCAGAAGTTTTGACAAAGTACACAAGCAATGAAGCCAGTGTGACTAATTAACAGTTAATCCTTATCCTTGCATTTATCTTGTGAAATGGACTGCTCTTCGGACATACTTCAAAGAAACCATGTTCGACAGTGTGTGCATGTAAGCACCAGCAACTGATTGGCAAATAAACGATTTTGTTGTGACTTACGATGCTAGGACTTCATTTTGACAGTTCAAATCTGCAGTCACAAGTTACCGTACATGTGGCAACTGTTTTTCATATGTTTTATGTCCCACATTATTTCCTTAGGTTTAAGTCTTAAAGCATGTAACACTGTTTACTGAATAAAATATTGATTCTGAATTAGTTCTTTGGGGGCACATATACTGCATGGTATATTTTGTTTTATTCCTTTTAATTTAATTATCGTAAGTAAACTTTACATATATGGTAGAGGAATGTCAGGTGTTAACTGGCCGAGTTTCTTTGGCGGAAATGGAGATGCAATTTTGTTTGCAGAGAAAATTACACAGCATTCACAGTAATCATTCATGGGATTTAAGCTAATTGGTGACAATTTTATTTTTTTTATATTTTTTTTACTATTGTACTGTTGTAGTGGTTTTAAAAAATTTTGAAATTTATGTGAATAATGTTTAATCTTAACATTCTATTTACTGAAGAAAAAAACTGTCGTGTGATATTAATTATTTCGTTCAGTGCCGGATTTAGACATAGTGATGCCCTAAGTTATGGGAAGCTGTAGAGGCCCTATTTGGTATAAAAAGAATTTGAGAGGCCCCTTCAGGCTGTGAGTTCAGATTGTGAGGCCCTAAGCTGTAGCTTGTTTAGCTTATGTCTAAATCCAACACTGATTTCGTCACTACAGTATTCACAAGTGATAAAATAGAATATGGCATCTGTGGATTGCATACGTTATATAGTTTGGGTTTTTTTTTCTGAGAAATGAAAATTGACAGACATAATGTAATAATCTTGAGTTCTCTGTGAAAAATCGGGAGATATTACGAGATAGGGAGGTAGGTGTGGAAATACCCCCAAAATCGGGAGATTTTTCTCCCTGCTTGAGAGTTGACAGGTATGAACTGTCCAGGCTTGTGGAATTTCAGTCAGGGCTTGTGAGTTTATTTAAGTCACCAACCTGGGGCCTGTGCCTTAAAAAATTTTCTTTGAACACTGACCAGTACAGTACATAAACTATTATACCAGACATGTATATATTATCAGATTTGTCAATATGCTAACTGTAGCCTACATGTAAAATACACTGTAATTGAACCATAAGAAGGAAGCTACTTAATGTTTAAATTAATTACTTATGATTTCTGCTGTGCATATTTATTTGTGGGTTGTTTTGTTGTTTTTTTTAAAAAAATAATACTTAAGTTATGACCGATGAAAACCGTTCTCAATGCCTTTTACACCTCCTCGGTAATAGATATTACTTCTCACACAAGTTGGTCCCCGTTTTAGTCTCTTCGTCCCAGAATTCAGTATTATCTCTCAGTGTTTCAGTGTTGGATTTATATTTTCAAGATATTAGTCCTTACGTGGTGTGTGTGTGTGTGTGTGTGTGTGTGTGTGTGATGGGGATAGGTAATGAATAATTCATTTACATATAATAAGATTGAACCTACTCCTTCTTAAATGAATTTATTGTATTTTGGTAAATTTTTAATTTTTACATTGGGCATCATCACTTAATCCTTATTACCTTTTTGTACAGCACACAGTGTATAAGTATTTATTTTAAAATTACATTGCTTTTTTAAAATTCCAAAATAAGAAATATGAGCACCTTCGTACTGTTGTACTTTTATGCTTTCAGGTCTTAAAAACACATTGTTAACACACAATCAACAGATATAGTTATGAGCATATCTCAGAAGCAGATTCAACTTTTGAATGTGCAACCCAAATCTGGTCTCCTTCTGTCTGTCCTCACCATGTTTCTGTTTGTATTTGAGGACTGGCTAGTATTGCATCACGGGACCACGTGATCTGTCATCTCATCAAAACTTGGAAAAACTCTGCAATTTACAGAATCGTGGTATCTTCCGCGCAATATAATCACTACCTGCCTATGATATTTAATTTATAAACATTACAGTCGAATTAAAATTTGTTGAGATTTACATACATATAGGGATAAGTTTTATTTATGGTCTCCTTTAAGTTAGTTCTCAATGTGTATAGTGTTCATCCACATCTTGGAGTTTTTCATAATTATTTCTGTGTAATACAGGTCTCAGTATACTGTATTCAAAAGCAGGTCGCAGAGTGTACCAAACCCATCTGTGCTTAAGTTATGTCTCTGTGTATCATATTTATCTGTGTATAAAGCAGGTCTCAGTGTACAATATTGATCTCCGCATGGAGCATATCTGGATGTACCATATTATCTCTACATAAAGCATGTCTCAGTGTACCATATTATCTCTACACATGAAGCATGTCTCAGTGTACCATATTATCTCTGCAAAAGCATGTCTCAAAAGTGTATCATCCCCATCTGTACTTAATTTATGTCTCAGTGTACCTTTATCTGTGTATAAAGCAGTTCTCAAAGTGTACAGTATTTATCTCTACATGAAGCATGTCTCATTGTACCATATTATCTCTACATAAAGCATGTCCCAGAGTGTACCATATTATCTCTACATAAAGCATTTCTCAGTGTACCATATCTTTATATAAAGCATGTCTCAGAGTGTACCATATTATCTCTACATAAAGTATATCTCAGAATGTACCATATTATTTCTATATAAAGCATGTCTCAGAGTGTACCATAATTTTCTCTACATAAAGCAGGCTTCTGAGTAGATCATATTTAACTATCTATAAACCAGGTTTCCGAGTGTACTAACTTATATGTGTATAAACCATGTCTCCGAGTGTACTATATTTATATCTGTATAAACCATGTCTCAGAGTGTACTGTATTTATCTACACATTTGGCAAATATCAAAGTTTACCATTTTCATCCATGTTTATATAGTGGGTCTCAAAGTGTACCATTTTCATCCAAGTTTATATAGCAGGTCTCAAAGTGTACCATTTTCATCCAAGTTTATATAGCAGGTCTCAAATTGTACCACTTTCATCCATGTTTTTATAGCAGGTCTCAAATTGTACCATTTTCATCCATGTTTATATGGTGGGTCTCAAATTGTACCATTTTCATCCATGTTTATATAGTGGGTCTCAAAGTGAACCATTTTCATCCAAGTTTATATAGCGGGTCTCAAAGTGTACCATTTTCATCCAAGTTTATATAGCAGGTCTCAAATTGTACCACTTTCATCCATGTTTTTATAGCAGGTCTCAAATTGTACCATTTTCATCCATGTTTATATGGTGGGTCTCAAATTGTACCATTTTCATCCATGTTTATATAGTGGGTCTCAAAGTGAACCATTTTCATCCAAGTTTATATAGCGGGTCTCAAAGTGTACCATTTTCATCCAAGTTTATATAGCAGGTCTCAAATTGTACCACTTTCATCCATGTTTTTATAGCAGGTCTCAAATTGTACCATTTTCATCCATGTTTATATGGTGGGTCTCAAATTGTACCATTTTCATCCATGTTTATATAGTGGGTCTCAAAGTGCACCATTTTCATCCATGTTTATATGGCGGGTCTCAAAGTGTACCATTTTCATCCATGTTTATATAACAGGTCTCAAAGTGTACCATTTTCATCCATGTTTATATAGCAGGTCTCAAATTGTACCATTTTCATCCGTGTTTATATAGCGGATCTCAAAGTGCACCATTTTCATCCATGTTTATATGGCAGGTCTCAAAGTGTACCATTTTCATCCATGTTTATACAGCTGGTCTCAGATTGTACCATTTTCATCCATGTTTATATAGCGGGTCTCAAATTGTACTATTTTCTTCATAGATAATGTATCATATTTATTGCAGTATAAAGCAGGTCTCAAAGTGTGTCATTCAGCCTTGTATACAGCATGTCAAAGTGTACCATATTCACCCATGTTTAAAAGGGCTGTCTGTACAGTATTATTCCGTGTATAAGCAGATCTCAGTGTTCTATATTTGTCCATGTTGATAGCAGGTCTCAAAGTGTATCTCATTCAACTGTGTTCAAAGCAGGTATCAGATTGTTCCATATTGATCTGTTTGATCCAGGTCTCAGAATTACTTATTGATCTGTGTTAAGCAGTTATCAGAGTACCATACTGATCTGTGTGTAAAGCAGATCTCATAGTATACTATAGTGATCTGTGTATAAAGCAGGTCTCGGAGTATACCACATCAACTGTATGTAAAGCAGATCTCAGTGTACTATATTGATATGTGTCGATCAGCCAATTCAGTTCTGCGCTGTCTGTTCAGCATTTTAAGCAGAGCCCATAATGTGACTATCGTGACAATATGGTAATAAGCCATTTCATGATTTGTTTGATATTTTAATAACAAAGTTTTCCAATCTAACGCAGTGAGGTCATGCCTGATGTGTGAGATGAAACATTTCTGCCTAAATGCTAGACAGATGCTCTATATGCACATGGGACCCTGATGTTTGAGCATTCTCAATCTGATTCAGTTGCTTAATGGATGTACTTTGACCCCCATGATTACTAAATGCTTTTTATCAGTAAGGCAAGCTCAGAATATGAACTGGGTAATACTAAAACATCCGTTTATGAAGTCCCTGATCAGATATCATTGTTTAATTATTGTCATTATGCTTGCTTCAGAAAACTGCTAAAGAGGGTTTCTAAAAAAATTAATGCAATCATTAATGCATGCTATATTCACAAGAGCATGGTAAATATTTTGTTTCAGAGTGCTTTTATGCTGAAAAAATGGTATGATAATTTGATATTCACTTTTTTGCAATATCAAGACTATTTAATGACAGATTATCTGAATAATGGCCCTAGGCTTGTGGCATTAACACTTTCATGAAAACAATTTTGCTAATATTGTTCTGAAATGTATTTTAGTCTGAATAAAATCAGATCTCCACTGTCCTGCATGAAGATCTGACACGGACCGCTTAGAGGTCATGTTCTGGTGACCTATGTTAATACCATAATCACTAATTTTATCAGTCAATCAGATGAAGTCTTATACCTTCGTATTTGGGAGACTGAACAGTATAGTTGTTGTTGTTGTTGTAGGGTTTAACACCATTTTTCAGCACAAGATAGGCTATACATGGCAGCCAGTATAATTGGTGGAGGAAGAACCCTGGAAAACCTCGGGAAGAACCACCGACATAGGAGAAGCTACTGGCAGGCTTTCTCACGTGCCTACGTTAGCTGAGCCTGAGACTCGAACTCACGCAGACAGAGGTGAGATGGCAGTGATCCGTAATGGTGAGAGCTTTAGACCACTTGGCCACTCAGGGCCCCTGAACAGTATAACTGAAGAGGATCAATCTGTGCCAAACAATTTGATTCACTTTCAAATATCTGAAGCTGCATTTCCATTGGTTAAGTCAAAGGTCACCAGAACATGACCCTAAGTGGTCGCTGTCAGATCTTCAGATAGAACACTGGAGATCTGATTTTAATCATATTAAAAAGTCTTTGTACTTAAGATCTTGTCAACTTTATAACAGCATGCTGTTTCAATATTATGGGAAATCTTGCATTATCATCTTTCCATGGAACATCAGCCTTGTCAATAGAAGACCAAGACCTGTGGATATCCGTCCACTGACGAGTGAAAAGATTTATAATTTTTTTCCAAGCCCAGGCAGTCCCAAGCCCCACCCCACTTTTGTATAAAAGTCTTGTTCATTATATTTATAGACAGGGCCATAGAGAGCAATCACGGGCCCTAGGATAAGAAACCCCCAGGCCTCTTCTAGTTCTTGTTCAAACATGTGTCCGGGCCCTGGGGATATAACCCCGATTGCCCCCCCCTCTTGTCGGCCCTGTTTATAGACACCCTTTCCCTTTCACTTCCTCTTCTCCGCCTATTGGTATATGTTACTACTGAGTGGAATATCTCCAGAATTGAAGACAACAAGAAACTGATTATACATTTCCTCGGCTTCTTAAATTAATTCCCGTGTTCTGTGCATAGTTAAAGCTTAGAGCCCTTTTTAAGCCAGGTTGTTGTTGATGTTGTTTGTGTATATCAACCAGTTTAACTGCATATCTGCATACAAAAAAATAATGGCGAAAGATGCCAAAATTCTAATGCATGTGCTTGTAAATAGACACCTAGTTTGCATAGTTTCTCAAGTTCTCACAACTTGGCAAAGAACCCAGACCATGTAAATGAATCTCTTTATAGATGGGATGTGTGCTGTTCTTGGCTAATTATGAGATAAGTTGAACTTTGCATTGATAAAGAATTAGTTTGATTGATTCAAGCATAGCAGCAGTACCCACTTCCCAGCCAGTCCAGGACTTTTGTCTATTATCTTACAATAAATCAAGTGGATTACAACCTCTGGCTTTTATAACTGGCACATATTTCACTTTATTTGTGAAAAAAAGAAGAGAGGAAAAAATTGTGGTAAGAACAACTGTTGGGTAATTGGTGATGGTAAGAACAGTTATTGGTGGATTGGTGATTGTTGATGGTAACAACAACTATTGGTGGATGAGTGATTGATGGTGGTAAGAAAAGCTATTTGTGGGTGGGTGATTGGTGGTGGTAAGATAAGCCATTGGTAAGGGGGGAATTGGTGGTGGTAAGAACAACTGTTGGTGGATGAGTAATTGGTGATGGTAAGAACAGCTATTTGGTGAATTGGTGATTGCTGATGGTAACAACTACTATTGGTGGATGAGTGATTGATGGCGGTAAGAAAAGCTATTGGTGGGTGGGTGATTGGTGTTGGTAAGACAAGCCTGGGGGGGGATTGGTGGTGGTAAGAACAGCTGTTGGTGGGTGGGTGATTGGTGGTGGTAAGAACAGCTGTTGGTGGGTGGGTGATTAATGGTGGTAAGACAAGCCATTGGTGGGTAGATGATTAGTGGTGGTTTAGAACAGCTGTTGGTGGGTGGGTGATTAGTGGTGGTAAGAACAGCTGTTGGTTGGTGGGTGATTGGTTATAATGCAAGCTTCAGTCCACAGATGAAGCATTAGTAATTGTGTTGTATTGCATGACATAAAACAATATTTTATTTTGAGTGCTTTCATTAAATTTTATATGAGTTTGAATAAATATTATTTTCATTTTAGCAATCACTTAAACATGTATGAATCATAGGGACTGCATACAGTGTGAAAATTCTTTTCATTGAGCAGTCATTTAGTCATGTATTAATTACATGGACTGCATTCATTATGAAGACTTTAGAACTATTTAACGTTGTTCTTTCTCATGACTCCATAAACATTTGTCACTTACTTTGTAAAACCTTTAGTAAAACCTATTTTTTTTTTGTTTTTTTTGTTTTTCTGCCATTTTTTAATCTTACTTTTAACAGTTATTGATGGGGATAATTGACAGAGCTTATGTCATTATTAATTTCAAAGTAGCGCAGTTGTGGGGGATATCATTTGAATAGGCTGTCCAGCTCCATGGGACTTGAATGCAAAATAGGCTGCCAACCTGCAGGGGACTGATTAAAATACACTGCCCAGGGGACTGTATTGTAATATACCACCTAGCTGTTGTTTGGGGTTTTTTTTGCATGATTGCAAACACCTTTGCAGCAGGTACTTGATAATGACTTGTCATGTATATAGACTTAATAGGGAGCTGTCTTGTACATGGACTTGATAGGAAGTTGTCATGTACATGGACTTGATAGGGAGTTGTACATGGACTTGACAGGGACTAGTCTTATGCAGTGATTGCCATGGAGTTGTACATAGACTTGATAGAAGTTCTCTTGTATATGGACTTGATAAGAAGTTGTCTTGTACATGCACTTTATAGGGAGTTGTACATGGACTTGACAGGGACTAGTCTTATGCAGTGATTGCCATGGAGTTGTACATAGACTTGATAGGAAGTTCTCTTGTATATGGACTTGATAAGAAGTTGTCTTGTACATGGACTTGATAGGGAGTTGTACATGGACTTGACAGGGACTAGTCTTATGCATGGAATGCTATGGAGTTGTACATGGACTTGATAGGAAGTTGTCTTGTAAATGGACTTGATAGGAAGTTGTCAAGTACATGGAATTAATAGGAAGTTGTCTTGTACATGGACTTGATAGGAAGTTTTCTTGTACATGGACTTGATAGGAAGTTGTTCATGGACTTGACAGGGAGTTGTCTTGTACATTGACTTGATTGATAGGGACTTGTCTTACACATGGACTTGACAGGGACTTGTCTTGTACATGGACACTGAATCAGCAGCCATTACTTTTGGATGCTCTAACTTCAAAACATTGTACAGCAGATAGTGGCAGTCTGATGATGGGTATCTTTCTGAAATGGCTGAATCCTGCTGAGTGGTTTACTCTATAGTAAAAAGTGAATGACTAGACATCAGGTGTATTTAGAGAGCTTACACAATTTAATTCTAAGTGAACAAGCTGTTAGAACCTGCCTTTATATTGTGGAAGTTTTTTTTATATGATTTATGACTTGCTTGTCATTGGATTATTCACAGACAAGGTATGTCTAGAGCATTTTCTTACCATGGGTGTTTTTCTTCAAGGGGCAAATTATTGTCTTTATTTAGAAAGTATGTATATAAGAGTCAAGTAATTGAAACTTGCCTTTAAGAGAAAATTGAAACTTGTCTTTGGAAGAAATTCTTTCTTGAGGGCAAATAGCAAGCTTGCATACTGTAAAGTATGGTTGATAGAAATTGAAGCAAGCTTGCATACTGTAAAGTATGGTTGATAGAATTCGAAGCAATGTACTTTTAGAGACTTAAGAACTGAGATTTGTTTGGAAGAAGGACTTGGCATTTTAATTAATTTTGCTTTAAAAGATACTGCTTTTGACAAAGCATTAGATGCATCATTGATATATTTTATATAAACTTTATCTACTTAGAGCAAAAGAAATAAATTGCTGCTGGAAGCTGATCCTTTGGATCATCTCAGATACCTCTAAGTTTATTTCTTAATATACATTACTTCAGGACTTGATTTTTCTTCCTTTAAAACTTGATCTGTCTAGTTCAGGTTTTATGAATTTTGTGTCATGCTAGTAGAACCACATAAAGTTTAATAGTAAAAAAGGGGCACATTATTGTTCTGTGACTTAAATAGCTCCACATAGAAGTTTAATATGAAACAGGGACATACAGTATAGGTGTTTCAGAATAAGGTCACTAAGACATGATATTCTTGCCATTTGACCTGGAAGATGGGCAACCTGGCAGTTTCTCCTATATGCGACCACAAAAATTGACAAGTTTGAACAAGGCACACTTATAAATTACAAATATAGATACTAACAGAAAGCCTGATTTGCATTCTGTTTATGTATTTTTTATAACAGTATCTTAAGATTCAATAAATTTATTTCATCTTGCAAACACCATATAAACTCAACGGTAAATCTGCCAGCATACCACAGATGTAGCTGCTGATGATGTCATTTGAGAACTGTTTATTGTTCTTTCACTTAAATAGCACCACAGCAAAGTTTAATACAAAACCGGGACATACAGTATTGTTTTGTCACTTAAACATTTTTTACAATATAAGTTTAATACTCCAGTTTATTGTTGAACAAGATGACCACTCAGTGTGAACAAATAAAGTTCTGTAAGGATCTTGTAATTCATATGACCTGATTGTATTTTCAGATCATTACAGCAAAATTTCAATTTTTGTGAAGTTGTTGGACTGTCTTGACTAAATACACTTTAGCGTGATTAAGCAGAACCACTTGAGGTAGACACTAGGCAATGTGGCAATATGGCAAGCACATTTGTATTGAAATGTAGATGACTTAGGTTTTCAGACTGTTATAGCAACTTTTTTATTTTTTTTACAGTTTTGGTTCTTTTGCTGTTTTGACGATTAAGCAAAACCAAAATATCTGACAGAACTCATTTTTATGTCATTATAGAAATGTTTCACACTTCTTAAATTTTAAAATTTGTGGGATCTTAAATGGAAGCATATGTGTTTTTCAAACACATGTCTAGTTTAAAGGATCACTATTCACTGGGTCTTTAATTTACATTTCATGGCAATATAAATGATTGCTACTTGGATGATATTTTATATTTTATATATGTTTATGTTATGTGTTCATAGATGCCTGTGCATGTGTTCCAGACTTGATACTTTGAAAATCACTTAATTATTTAGTGTCAAGCCAGATTCTTCACATCATGTTTGTATATACTGTACATATTGTACATAACAGATAGAAGGCCTCAAGGTAGATTAGTTCTGTAACTAATTGAGTTACCTTCTCTAAATAAAGTCTTTATTATTATTATTATTATTATTATTATTATTATTATTATTATTAATATTGGGTCTTTAATTCATGTTTTATGGCAACACAAATGATCGCTACTTACCGGGTCTTTAATTCGCGTTTTGTGGCAACACAGTATCGCTGTTGGGTCTTTAATTCACATTTTGTGGCAACATAGGATCACTACTTACTGGGTCTTTATTTCACATTTTGTGGCAACACAAAGGATCGCTCTTTACTTGGTCTTTAATTAGTGTGTTTGTGGCAACTACAAAGAATCACTATTCCCTGGATCTTTAATTCATGGTTTGTGGCAACATAAACGATCACTAGTCACTGTTACTTTTAATTCATGGCTTATGGCAACACAAAGGATCAACAGTCACTGAGTCTTTTAATTCTTGGTTTGTGCAACCACAAAACATCACTATTCACTGGGTCTTTATTTCATGGTTTGTGACAACACAAAAGATCACTAGTCTCTAGGTCTTAAATTCATGGTTTGTGACAACCACAAAATTCACAGAAACTGGTACCCTATGAAATAAAATTGACTTGACATTAGCTTGGTGTTGGAATTTTTCTGATACGTTAAACAATTAGAATTGATTTGGATACAGTGTCTATACACTGTACCAAAATGTCTCAGATTTGAATTGGTCTTTAGAACAATGTATAACAATGTCTGTGGTACATACAGTGCAAATATGAGAAAAAACTAGTTGTTGCTTCAATTTTTGCATTTCAGCTCATTTATTAATACAACAGAGCATCAATAATAATGAATTTAGTGGAATGTAGTCTATTTTATTAATACATCAGTGCATCAATAATAATGAATTTAGCAGAATGTAGTCTATTTTATTAATACAACAATGCATCAATAATAATGAATTTAGCGGAATGTAGTCTATTTTATTAATACAACAATGCATCAATAATAATGAATTTAGCGGAATGTAGTCTATTTTATTAATACAACAGTGCATCAGTAATAACGAATTTAGTGGAATGTAGTTTGTTTTAACTTCATTTCTCAGGCAGATCATATGTAAAACATTCTATGGCTAATAAAGGACAGCTTTTGCTCCGGTTATCACTGCCAACATTAAACTGCCATGAAACTTAATGTTTGGTGTTTGCTGTCAGTGTCTCTGTAGTTGATGTTACTGTGCTGTTGTTAATGAGGATGCTGTGGTAGTAAGCAACAGGTGTGGGCCACAGTTAAATGTCCAATGATCCACTTAATAGTGTTGTAGAGTGATGTGTGAAGTACAGTGGCAGCTGGTAGTCTGTTGTTACATTGGGACTTGCTTGTATCTAATTGTTCGCTAGTAACAGCACAAGGAAATTTTGTAATTGTTAGCTGGTAACACGCAAGGATATACTGTAATTATTAGCTAGTAACAGGACAAGGAAATACTGTAATTATTAGCTAGCAACAGGACAAGGAAATACTGTAATTATTAGCTAGTAACAGGACAAGGAAATAATGTAATTGCGTGCTAGTAACAGGACAAGGATATACTGTAATTATTAGCTAGTAACAGGACAAGGAAATACTGTAATTATTAGCTAGCAACAGGACAAGGAAATACTGTAATTATAGCTAGTAACAGGAGAAGGATATACTGTAATTATTAGCTAGCAACAGGACAAGGAAATGCTGTAATTATTAGCTAGTAACAGGACAAGGATATACTGTAATTATTAGATAGTAACAGGACAAGGAAATACTGTAATTATTAGCTAGTAACAGGACAAGGAAATACTGTAATTATAGCTAGTAACAGGAGAAGGATATACTGTAATTATTAGCTAGTAACAGGACAAGGAAGTACTGTAATTATTAGCTAGTAACAGGACAAGGAAATAAGATAATTGCTAGCTGGTAACAGGACAAGAGAACATGATTTCCTGATCAAAAAATATCAACACTGTTGTTATTTTTATTAGCAGGGCAGGAAAAATCCATTGCACAGCATTCTGGGAAAGGTTAATAATTGTTCCAGGCAAGTTATATATCTATATCTATATATATATATATATATATATATATATATATATATATATATATATCATAATTTTTTGTAAAAGAAAAAAATGGGATTATTCTTAAAGAGTAAACTTAGCATGTGAACAGTGATAGATTTACAGGCATAATCTTCCAATTGTTATTTAGTAAATTTGTTTTATATAGAATTACTTGTACTTTTTCAGTGGTTTTTGGGGGTTGCTTTGTTTTATACAGAATTACTTGTATATTTTATATAAACTGCTCCGGTGGCCTAAATGGTTAGAGCATACACCTCAGATATGGAGGTTGTATGTTAAAACCCCAACCGAGTCATACCAGAGACTTATAAAATTGGTACTAGCAGCTGCCTCACTTGGCACTAAGTGTTAAGAGGTTAGTGTTAGGAGTGGTCGGCCTGGTGTCAGGACATGCTACATGTCTGCGGCATGATGCCCCAGTGCTAGACATCACTATAAACTTTCTGGTACCCTATCTAACTTATCAGAGCCTTGTCTAGCGAAGATGCTGGTAACCATGCTGAATGTCCACCACATTTTATTTATTTATTTATTAGTTAGTTAGTTAGTTAGTTAGTTATGGAAAATATTATGAAAGAATAACCCATATATTCTGAAATTAAAACACTAAATATTTCATTCAGTTTTAACATTTGTATTTTCTCAGATTAATTTATGGAGTTTGGCAAAACATTCAACAAATTTTTCGACAGATTCAAGAACTATTCAGGGCAATCCCTCACATTCAATGATATTGGAAGGTTGTGCAAACTCTGGTTACTATAACATTTCTGCAGAATAGGCAGTCAAGGTCTAATATTCACTGAATTGATATGCTTAAAATAACAATTTACATCTTTTCTGGGCTGCTGGTCACCTAGCAGCCTACTGATGGTCAGTTTCATTGAGAATGGTTCCAGTTTTGCCTAAAGTTTGTCTCAAACATGAATGTTAATGTAATATTACCATGCTCAGCAAAGACTGTCATTGCTTTTTATTTTATTGAAGATCACACCATTGCACATAAAAAAAATTATCAATTATAGCGCTGCAAGTATCAACTGTCTAAACTCTATTGGTATAATCCAATTAAAGATAATCATAATTGGGAGATTCAGTAATCAGAGAGAGTTTGCTTCCTGTAGCATCAGGATGTCTAGTGGTGGCTTACTGTAGCAAAAAGTTGACTGGTCTAGTGTTGGTCACTTAATTGTAATATCAAGTTGACTGGTCTAGTGTTGGCTTACTTTAGCATAATATGAACTGGTCTAGTGTTGGTGGCTTCAAGCATCAAGGTGATGGGTCTAGTGTTGGCTTACTGTATCATCAAGTTGACTGGTCTAGTGTTGGTGGTTTGTGTTCTGTCTATTAGAGCAAGCATTGGTAACAAATAAAAAAGTACAGAATTGCACCAATTACTGGCACAGTCCAGACTAATTTCATGAAGCAATTATTGAGCTATGAACTGTGAGTTTCAATATTTTGATGCCCTTGTTATCTTGTTGAAAGATGTGCTAAAAATATATCTCAATACAGTAAAGACTTCATTGAATAATGCCATCAAGTTCACCACTTATGTATCTTCATTTCCTGCCAATAGCCATCTGTTGGTTTCATTTTGTATTCTCCTCAGTTCTTCATGTGGGCAATCAGAGGAAGAGCAGGAATTATTGTACAAGCAAGGGGAATAATTGATAATCACATCTAGGATGGTCTTACAGGCCCACATGAACAATAAATTGATTTCCTTAAATGCTAAATTTGGACTCATAAAGAAAGAATGGAAACTAACTTAAACCATCATTAAATGAACCCTAAACTAAGTGAACTAGGCTGTATTATGTTTACATTAAAGGGTCCATTTTTGTTACAACAAATGTGTAAATGTAACTATTTAGTATGTGTAATACTATTGTTAAAGGTCACATAATTAAACTAGTCAATGAAGATTGTATACAAACATAGAACTGTTGTGTTGAATGCAAGGTTATGACCTGAAACCAATTAGCATTAACAGGGTCTGTTGTGAAATATGTACTGGTTATTTTGAGTAACAGAGTGTCCAATGTATATTCAGTTCAGGTTGTGAGATAACCATCAAAGGATTAGGCCATATTTATTTTATCAGGAAAATAGGTTACATGGCTGATATTAGATTGAACAACATAAGAGTGGATGACCAGATTAAGAGAATGGACAACCATGACAGGCCACTAAAGGCAGTGATGCAAGAGTAGGCTGGACTGAACAAGAGTATTTCTGTGCAAGTTGACCCCAACTGACAAGCTAGTCAGATTCTGGAGAGTGACTAGCATCCAGTTATCTGGTTATGAAAACATGCTGGACAATTAAAGTTCAAAATTCTCACTTGATTTCGTGAGGAAATTTGCCTTATCTATGTAATGGAACCACTAACTGCATGTTTGAACAATAAGTTATTTTATCCTACAAAGGTCTTGTATACTTTTATTTTAATTTTATCTAATTAACTAAATTGTTATGATTATTATTTAGGGGCCTCATATTCTGTTCTATATCTCTGGTCATATTTTTCACTGGATCTGGACTATAACAACTAGTCAGTCATCTCCTAGATATTGATAAGCATCAAAAGAAAAATGCACCACAGAGGTATAGAAGAAAACTGGCAATGTCGGACAGAGCAATCTGAAGTAGGACTTTACCATGAAAACATGTACTTAAAATATGTACCAAGAGTTACAAAAAATGTACGAGGTGGAATTAAGCACCGATGAATTGAGATTCAATATTTCATTATGATAATACCACATGCCTCATGAAACTATGAGAATTATTTGTCAGTGATTCCTTAGAATGGTCCCCTTTACCAGAAACCATTAGAAGGAATGATTGGGATACATCCAAGGCTTGGTGCAAATATAATTTCAGTTAATCAATTGATTCCAATGTTTAAGAAAGTTTAATATGAAGCAGGAATAGACATTCAAGGTTGAAACATTTCAAACCACTCTGGACATTTGACATGTTGTACTCGCCTCCACAATGATGGATTTATAGATAAAGTTGTGGTAAGTATAAGTCACCATTGTGATGACATTCTTCACTCATAAGATTTTACATGACATCAGCAAAGTACTGTTCCTCCTCTCTCCTCTGCAGAAAAAGATGATAAAGAGACAGTTCCGAAAAACATGCAACAAATAATTTTCTGTGCAAAGGAAATTAATCAGAACCGATAATTGTGATGATACTGATAAACATCGACAGTAAATTTAAGAAAGTTGTGCTTGTTTATAAAGGTAAAGGTGGTCAAAAGAATTGCTAATTTTTAAGTATAATTTTTGATAAAACAGGACATTAACTTGTTTAAATCATGCTCTTTTTTTAATTCAGTATCTCTCTCTCTCCCTCGCTTCCTGAGCACTGTTTACTACTTTGGTCAACCTGACCTAAATTTCACTAGTACCTCCTTACGTTGAACTGTGTTTTTATCTAGTGGCTAATTTTAGAACTCCATGGTACCAGTGATCCTGATAACCAAGTGTTTTTATCTAGTGGCTAAATTTAGAACTCCATGATACCAGTGATCCTGATAGCCAAGTGTTTTTATCTGGTGGCTAATTTTAGAACTCCATGGTACCAGTGATCCTGATAGCCAAGTGTTTTTATCTAGTGGCTAATTTTAGAACTCAATGGTACAGGTGATCCTGATAGCCAAGTGTACTTATCTAGTGGATAATTTTTGAACTTCATGGTACCAGTGATCCAGATAGCCAAGTGTTTTTATCTAGCGGCTAATTTTAGAACTCCATGGTACCAATGATCCCGATAGCCAAGTGTTTTTATCTAGTGGCTAATTTTAGAACTCCATGGTACCAGTGATCCTGATAGCCAACAAGCTGTAAGAGTCACTGGAGAGTTTTAACTGTCAAGAATGGTACTTCATCTGACAAATATAGAGACAGCATTGGTTGAAAAATTAGGTTTATGTTCTCATGGTAGTCTCATCAACTCTGTGATGCCATAATGCAATTACAGTACAAATAGCACTTCTCATTACAGTTAAAGGCCCCCAGGTTTTAACATGAAATGCCAGTCACCCTTAGTGCATTTAATGCAAAGACTGGCCATTTAAAGCAAAGACTGGCCATGTTTATTGTCTTCGTCTGAACCATACATCATCCTTAGTCCATTAAGCAAGGACTCACTTGAGCTGCTCACAAAAATTCCAGTTCTAATAATAAAATGATTTCTGGAGTCATTTTCAGGGAACTGAAGATAATGTGAATTCAAGGTCCCATTGTTACATAACAGTTTTCTGATTTTTAAAACTGGAGTGTCAGATTAGGTCAGGTTAAAAACATTAATATGAAAATAAAGAACATATATATGCATTTTACAATGGTTTTCTTATACCAAGCAACCCCACCCCCAATTATTTTTGTAGATCAGTTTTAAAAATATGAATCAACTCTATATGAAAAATCACTTAAAGCTGTGACTGGGCAAGAAAACAGATTCCACACAATCAATAATTTTTAAGATCCTCAGGTCAAACATTGATCAGATGAAATGTACACCCTAAAATCTGTGTAAAATAAACTATGCAGAGTTCCAAGATCTGCTTAATTCACTCCTCAAATTTTATTCCATTTTTGTACTCAAATCATGTACCAAGCTTTTTATTCCACAATCACCTAAAAGAAATTTCTGAGAATAAATCACACCTGTTCCATCGGCAGATCAAACTCACCTGGCCATTTACAGTGCAATAAATTTGACCTATCATGCCTTTAACCCTGATGCATCATGGATTACTCTTGCACTATATACAAATGGCTGGAGCAAAGAAAGCAGTAAATGGTACAGGAGACAAGTTGATTATTCTACCAATAAAATAAAGCACTTGTAATAAAGTGAAAACATCAACACCTTATGAATGATGCCCAACCTGTTAAAACATCACTTCCAATAGCTGACCTTTTAGCCTCTATAAAACTAGGCAGGTATCTATAAAACTATATCAAACTATGCCCTGGGCAGGTAGGTGTGTGTGTGTGTGTGTATATATATATATATATATATATATATATATATATATATATATATATATATATATAAGACAAAATAAAATTACTACTTATTATCACATTCGTTTCTAATTTCAATTTACTCACATGAATTCATTTTAATTCTTGTCTGAGTGCTCTTAATTGCTGATATGCAAATCATCATAATTGTTTTTTTCTCACCGACATCATCAAGCTCTGAAGCTGAGAGCTGTTAAGTGCAGGTCTAACTGATTGCTGAAATTGTTTAAAAACACATTTCTCATGAGGATGACTCAGATAGGCAAAACCAGACAACTTACTTACATGGGATAGAAATAATTGTCCATAATATTTTTAACAATGTATCAAAGGTGAAGAAAAATATGGGAATGCAAAATACAGCTTACTTTATTAGTGAAAATTCTGCTGAAAAAGTACCAAAAATAAATCCTGTAGAAAATATGTGTTGTGATTTAGATTTTTAATGTTGCCTTAACAATTTCAGTCATATCGCTGTGATGTGTGCAGTGTAACTTATCGGAACCTTGGCTAGCAAAGATGGGTTACCAGATGGATTAGCTTCCCTTGGCTGTAGCAGCTTGTTGATTATGTTGTTTTTTTTCCCCCTCTACTTTTGTACTTATTTTTATGCAGTGATAAAGTAAATAATAAATAGTGAAAATTCAATTCCATAATAAAAATACTCCTTGAAAACTTGTGGAAGTCCTTGAAATGTTTTAATAGACCTTGAAAAACAACTCTGGGGATGTATGAACTATGTGCATATCGAGAAATGTACCATGACTTTTCAGTAATTAAAAAAAAAAAACATTACAAGAACCTCTTATTTTTGTTATTTTGGGGGTTTTTTACACTCGGAAAAGCACATCACTTGTTTTATCAGTCAGACAGAAAATAGTTCCTGGCACTTTATTGAATATTCTATTTACTATGAATGAACATGGTAATTTTATGTTTTTACTGCATAACTGCATACACAAATATGCTACACTGTGGAGTTTGCCGCCTCTGTAAGTGCTCCTCAGGAAATTGGAGTGAATTCTTTATGACCTGTTGTCCAAAATGGAGACATTGGTCTAATCTACTTACACATTTTAATTGTTCTGGTAGCATTAACAACTTGTATACCATATATATCCAATTATAAACACAGTCCAACAATGGATGAACAATGTTTGTGGCTTTTAACATTTCATGGGTTTTAGCATTAAAACAAAATCATGATCAAAATGTTCTTGATAGAGATGTCATATTGACAGTAGTTCAGATGTGGGCTTTGTGTGGTCTAGTGGTCTAAGATCATGGCTCTGATTGGGGACGTCCCAGATTCTTCCTCCACCGGTTATTCTGGCTGCCATATGTGGCTTGTAATGTGCTGAAAAATGGCATTAAAATCCAAAACAACAACAAAAACAGTCATTCAGATGATGGGTTTTAGCATTTGCTGGTTAAACAGAATCTATTTGAAAATATTATGGAGATGTTTTATTGATAGTAGTTTGGATGGTGGGTTTTATCATTGTTATGAAAAGAGAATCACGGGCAAAACATCATAGGGAATGTGTTGTATTGGCAAGACAGAACCAAGTCATCATATGGATTGTTTTATTGACAAGACAGAATCAAAACATCATAGGGAATGTGTTGTATTTATAGTAGTATGGATGGTGGGTTTTCCCATTTTTGTTGTGAACAGAATCATGGTCAAAACATCATAGGGACAGTGTTGTATTGGCAAGATAGAAATAAGTCAGTCATAGGGACTGTTTTAGATAGAATCAAAACATCATAGGTATGGTGTTGTATTGACGAGGGACGAAGTATTAGCAGAGTTCCAGTAATGGGTTTTAAAATAGAATCTAGGTCAGAACTGTCATAGGGATGATGTTTTGTCATGCTGACTGATTAAAAGCTCTTTGTATGAAATATATATATATATAATATATATATATATATATATATATATATATATATATATATATATATATATACACATACAGCAAAAAGAAGAATGTTACTGAGTATTAGTGGCATACCAGGGCATGATTTTATTAATAAGCTCAAAATAACAAGCAGAGAAACCTGCTTCATGACTAGATCTAGTCTTGAAATATTTATGTGTCTTGTTAAGTGGCTCACTTGTCCACGTATTCTGTGTTGCACTTTGTGTGTGGGATATTGGGTTTCCCACAATTTTGGCCCCCATAACCCCAAATCTTTAAACCTGTACTCCCGCTTGGTTTTTTAAAAAACTTTTTTAACAATTCTACAGCAAACAGATATTTGTCATTGTCCATCAGATTTGGGAAACAGTGGTGCATACACATAGTACCTAGCCTCCTGCTAATTGCATCCACTGTTTTTCTCCAATTTCTTTTATATTCCGAATCTGTAGAGATATCTGCTGGATGGAAGAGGAGGGAAAAAGGCAAATGAGATTGATCATGGTTCTTGAATGCTTGATGGCTTGTTAAGATAATCATCAGACCAGTTCACTTCCACTAACTTGTGCCTCTGTTGTGTTTGGCCATTGAGCCTTGCAGCTCCCTTTCATACCATTTCCTACAGATATTGACGAGACTGACAATGGTGCCCACCAAAGATCTGGTTAGGCTGAACATTCAGTAATAATTGTCAATCAAGAGAGGGTGCTCCATTGCAAAGATTGGCCGAATCCTGCATTGACCAGTAGACAGGTTTGTTAGCTATTAAGGAAACCAATTTGCTTTGAGTCAAATGGGTATTCCTGACTAGTAGCCAATCTCATCTTGACCATACAGTATGGCTTGTATTGTTCTGTTATTGAAAAATTTCTATATTATGGACATTGCTCTTATTGAATCATTCCATACTGGTGCACAGTCCATATTATTTCTTCATTTACCTTGTTTGTGAAGAGCGTAAAATCTTTGGCATACCTATTTACAATCTTTTACGTCATAACCCAAGAAAATGAGCCAGGGTTGGGAGTAATGCAATTTTGGTAAGGGAATTTAAATGAAAATTGATATAAAGCATTCATGATGACTAACCACACACAACTTTTGATTGAGACGATGGTGATGAAATCTTGGATTGTATGCCCCAGAATCAATTTCGAAGGATTGTACTGTACTGCAGAAATTTCTTCATGTCTTGCAAGGGCTCATGAGAAACTATTCTCATTCAAATTAGTTGCGCAGATTGGTTCAGAGCTTCATTTGAAGGAATTTTAATCCTGATAATCTGCAAAAGGGCATTTTGTAGACGACTTCATTGCCTCTTTAATCACAGCACTTTTCATTGAACCATATTTCTTGAGCATTTGCTAAGAGATACTTCAGGAGTTTCCAAAGAAATTTTTTTTATGTCATGGTAACATTGTATTATTATATTGTTACACTATGGGAACATCATGTTATTTTATTGTTACACTATGGGAACATTGTGTTATTTTATTGTTACATTATGGGAACATTGTGTTATTTAATTGTTACACTATGGGAACATTGTGTTATGTTATGTTATTTGAATGTTGTATTATTTTATTACTATGTTATGGGAACATTGTACTATTTTATTGTTATATTGTGGGAACATTGTATTATTTTATTGTTTGTAATGAGAACATGGTGCTTTGTTTAATAATAAATAAGATTATGTCATTTCTGTATAGTTTTGTATCAGAAAATTGTGCAGATTATTGACTTGTAGGAATCTTCTAGTCTTATATGATCTCATCAAAATCAGGAGAAACAATCTTAATATTTGACATTGCATTTGAAATTAAAATTCATTGAAAAACATTTTTTTCTCCAAACTGAAAAATTGAACAGAGAAATTTAAATTTTTTTCTCATGATCCATTTTTTACCAGTCCTAGGTTTCAAGATAGAATCTTAATAACACTTGACTCATGTATTGACTCATCATGTCTCCATTAATGTGAATGTTTTATGTAAACAGTTTTCAGAATCTTAAAATGATAAATCATGGCCATTGACATGCCTTGTGTAATGAGAGACTATTTAGATGGATGATGCAGAAGAAAATAAATAGTTGGGGCATAATAAGACAAAGATAAATAAGTTTTGGTAAATAATAACATTGCAGTATCTTGCTATGCAGAGTCAGTTTGCCATCACGTGGATCATATTATGTAGTGATGCTGCCTATCCAGTTGTCTGTGTCTCTGTCTGTCTGTCTGTGAGCGATTTTGTTTCTTTACAATCACTTGAGTTGTCCACCATCTACAGTCTACAAACTTCATGGATGGCTTGCCTTGCGGTAAGGAAGAACTATTGATTTGCAGTAAGGAAGAACTCTTTTGATTTGGGGTAGGGAAGAACTCTTGATTTCAACTGTTGAATTTGGTGTCCAAACCTCAGAAATTGAGATCATTGTGAGTGACAAAATTTGGTACAATTACTCATGTTTGCCACCTTCTTCAGTTGCTGGCACTTGGGTGAAGGAAGTATCCTGATAATTTTGAAGTCAAATGGTCATGGTTACTACGAATGAAAGCAGAAAAGGGGTTCTACATAACTTCTAAAGTTTACAGGTATCTTCAGCTTTGTAACATTTTGGCAGGCTTGCAATTGGATATGGAAGAACACTAGATTTTGGGGTCACTATGACTGAGAAAGGAATACTCATTTCCAGACAAAAACCATCTTCAGTTATCAAACTTTTGTGGGTGGCATGCACTTTCGGTAAGAAAGAACCCTGTTCACTTTGGGGTGAACAGGTTAAAAGTCAAGGTCAATATGACTGCAAGAAGATAAACGGTTTCCACACTTTGAGTTCTGCATCAGTTTTGAGGTCAAAGGACAAGGACACTATTAAAGAATAAAAATTGTTTCTGCACAAAAACATTAGTTTCATATCACATGCCTCAACCAAATTTTGTGGATGGCTTGCACTTTTGATTAGGAAGAAGCCTGTTGATTTTATTGTTCAAAGATCAAGGTCGCTGAAAAAGGAAAAATGGTTCTGTTCGGTAACATTATTTCAGCATTACAGCTTTGGACCAAATTTGTTGATGGGTTTCACTTGGGACAAGGAAGAAACCTATTGATTTTTGGGTTCTAACAGTCAAAAGTTAAGGTAGCTTTGAAGAAATGTGGTTTCCCTGATGAAAATTTTAGTTATCTGCATAGAGCACTATCAGGTTTTAGGTACTATTGATTAATCTTTGCTTTAGTCATTAATCATAACAACTGAATTTATGAAATTTACATTCCCTTGCTTGCTCAGGGTCATAAATGCTGTTTGTTGTTCATTGTTATGCTAGTGATCTTCACTCCTTATATTTATGATTCTGATTTCAATACTTCTTACTAAGGCTAATGTAAAGCACTTACAGCATTTGCCAACATTGACTACAACAATTCCAGTATGGTATTCCAAATGAACACTGAATAGATGGTATGGCGTCTTCGCTATTTAATGACCATCTCATTGATCCAGTTTGTTCCTTGTTGACCTTGACATATATAACTTGTCAAAAGTGTTTTTGAACAAGTGCCTTCTTGTAGATGAAAGAGTTACTGCCCCTAGCACATGAAATCAATTGACCAGTCAGAAAGCTTATTGCACATGTTAGATGTTCAATATGATAATGCATTGATGTCCACATGCCTTGACATGGAATGAAATCTTGTGTGTGAATTGGAAAAACTGACGTGTGCCCTATATTGTTGTTTATATTTGCTGCAAAGATTATTTCCAACAATTTTCATGGATAAATTTAATGGACAATCTGATTTGTTACAGCAACATCAAATCAGAAAATGGATACTGCCAGGGGTCAGTGTGAAATGAAGTTGATTGATAAACATTGGCTAGTGATGATGATAGGATGGATACTTATGGCTAGGCTTCAAAAGCCAAGTTTTACAGGTGGGCAAAGTCCATGTTCACAAGCCATGTTTTGCAGGTGGGCGAAGTCCATGTGCACAAGCCATGTTTTGCAGGTGGGCAAAGTCCATGTTCACAAGCGATATTTTGCAAGTGGGCAAAGTTCATGTTCACATGCCATGTTTTGTAGGTGGGCAAAGATCATGTCTACAAGCCATGTTTTGCAAGTGGGCAAAGTCCATGTTCACAAGCCATGTTTTGCAAGTGGGCAAAGTTCATGTTCACATGCTATGTTTAGCAGGTGTGCAAAGTCCATGTTCACAAGCCATGTTTTGCAAGTGGGCAAAGTCCATATTCACAGGCCATGTTTTGCAGGTCAGTAAAGTTCATGTTCACATGCCATGTTTTGCAGGTGGGCAAAGTTCATGTTCACATACCATGTTTTGCAGGTGGGCAAAGTCCATGTTCACATGCCATGTTTTGCAGGTCAGCAAAGCCCATGTTCACATGCCATGTTTTGCAAGTGGACAGAGTCCATGTTAATGTGTCATGTTTTGCAGGTGGGCAAAGTCCATGTTCACAGGCCATGTTTTGTAGGTGGGCAGAGTCCATGTTCACGTGCCATGTTTTGCAGGTCAGCAAAGTCCATGTTCACATGCCATGTTTTGCAAGTGGGCAAAGTTCATGTTCATATGCCATGTTTTGCAGGTGGGCAAAGATCATGTTCATGAGCCAAGTTTTGCAAGTGGGCAAAGTTCATGTTCAGAAGCCAAGTTTTGCAGTTGGGCAAAGTCCATATTCACATGCCAAGTTTTGCAGGTGGACAAGTTCATGTTCACAAGTCAGTTTTTGCGGATGGGCAGGGATTTTGATTGCAAGTCAAGTTGTGCGGGTGTGCAAAGTATGTGTTCACAAGGCAAGATGTTTAAGGAAAAATTGTAAACTTGTGAGCTAATGTATATGGTAATTAAAATTGATATGTAAATTATATGGATACCTGGCAGGTAAAAGGTGGTAGAAATATAATTGTTGCATGTTTCAGTGAAAGGAATGACTTGTATGTATCAACTTGTTCACAAGTATGTACTGTAACATCTTTCTGGAAGGGACAGTACTAATAACATTTCATCAGGATTCTAGCAGGGACATTAATAATAAATGTCATCAGGTTTCTAGCAGGGACATTAATAATAAAATGTAATCAACTTTCTAGCAGGGACAAGATTAATAAATTGTCAGCTTTTTAGCAGGGACAGTAGTACTGTAGTGTCATTAGCTTTCATCTGTGCCAACTTGTCACTTGCACTTCAGCTTCTTGTTTTTCCTCCGTGTCATCTTGGCACTCACACTTCTGTTTCTTGCTTTTTTCTGTGCTATCTTTTCACTAACACTTCTGTTCTTGCTTTCCTCCGTGTGTCATCTTGGCACTTACATTTCAGTTTCTTGCTTTCATTTGTGTCATCTTGGCACTCGCACTTCCGTTTCTTACTTTCCACTGTTGCCATCTTGTCACTCACGCTTCAGTTTCTTGCTATCATCTTGGTACTCACACTTCTGTTTCTTGCTTTTCTCTGTTGCCATCTTGTCACTAATTCTTCTGTTCTTGCTTTCCTCCATGTCATCTTGACACTCATGCTTCAGTGTATTGCTTTCCTCTGTTGCCATCTTGTCACTCACACACATTTCTTGCTTCCCTCTGTAGGCTGTAATCACTGAGGTAAAAATGAAGGCTCTATGAAGTAAATGACTTGAGATGATACCATGGATACCATGTCTTTGTCTTTCACACTGGTGGCATACAGGGACTGAAGGCCCTGACAGTAGATTCTGACATTTAATTTTCTCTGAAAAATAAAATGATTGGTTGGACATTGTGAATAGGCAAAGACCAAATATTATTGTGGGGTTTGAAAAACAAATGTGGTGATATGGAAGTATAGAATTTCTACCATTGACAAGACTCCTTCATGTTGCATCTCAACGAGGATGGATTTGTATGCAAAGGTGGCATGAAATTTAGTTCTGGAATGTACAAGGTTTTGGTACTTGGGTCAAGAGATATAATCACAAGCAGGAAGTTATGTGGATTAGTGGATAGTTTGGTAAAGACTTAATCTGAGTAATTCATAAGATTATTGAATAGTAAAGGTCATACTTTGTCAGATTTTGATGTAAAATATTGGACGTTGATGTTTTTGTTATTCAGGATCTAATAAAGGACGTCTGATTGTGGGATTCATGCTGATTTTTTCAGTAATCTTGGTAATGGTGTATACAACAATAATCTCTAATGATGTTTACAACAGTAATTTCAATAATGGTGTATTCAATAGTCATCTCAATAATGGTGTATACAAATTTTAAAAAATACATAAAATCCAGGACATTATTTTCAATCCCTGCCATTATGTCCTCATTAAACCCTGACACCTATTAAGGCTGCAGTGCTTAATAAAATTTCTAAACATGTACACAGTTTACAAAAACAATGTCCTTGAATCAAAGCAATTAGAAACACAACCTGTTTCCTCATCTTCCGGTCAGGCTTTCTTAACAGCTGACAAATGTTAAGATATGTATGCTGTACATTGCTCTATTTTCAGTTGTTTCATTTGCTGGATGTTATTAACCAAAAATTTTGTTAACAAACATGTTTTTCAGTTGTAAATAATTTTGTTTAAAGAAATTTGTAACAGCAATATAAGTAAATCAGCTGTCTACTTCCAATTCTTGTCAACTTCTGGTTTTTTCTAGCGATGACACATTTGATCTAAAAATTATAATACATACTTAAAAAAAGAATTATTATACAAATATAAGCAGAAATGTGGAAATAAATAATTTAATAGGAACAGGTAGTTCCAGAGTCATTGAGAACCACATGCATTTTCAATTATACATTTTTCATTATCATCAGAATTTAGAGGCAGGAAACTAAACTAAGTCACTTACCCTTGTAAATGTTGTAACAATACCTGCTATATTTAAAAATTTCACTATTTTTTCATATGGAGGGGGAAATTACTGTCAAGTTTTTCAGTTCAAGACCAGATCCTTGTTATTGTGGATCGTGGATCTCAAGTTTTTGTAAAGTCACTGGAAACTACATAATCACCCCATGTGGACTCAAACTCACAACTAATAACTGCTGGATTTAGCCAACCAGGCTGTACCTCACAAGTGAAAATTATGTCCTGTTCAAATTGCTATTGATACTGCACAGAAGCTCTACCTGTTTTATACACATTATTAAATACACGGAAATTTCAGTTTTCAGTCCCACATTATGCAGATTGCTTTGTAGGTGACACGTTATTTTAATTACGCAGATTGTCAGCTATATTTAAATTTAGAAAGGGAAGATTGATTAATAGGAAGTCGTCTGCAGAACTGAGACTCCTTAAGAAATCCAGACATGTGAGTCTTTAATTGAAGTGGATTATAGGCAAGGTACGTACATGCGGGAAAATAACAAATATCAAACAATACAGTTAACAATCATATAGTGTCATTGAAAAATTTGGAAATTTGTACACTTTTAGAAGCCTTTATATTCCTTAACAAAAAGAAAAAAAAGAAAAATTTACATTTTTTCCTAACATGAAATTTATTTTACAAAGTTAATAAGCTATGGAAGATACTGGAAACTCTTGTGGGGGATGTATTGGGCCTAGGTACAGCTGTTTTAGTAGACTGGTTCACTATTTGAATAATATTGTTATTTTTACAGTGTCTTTTAAAACCAGAACAGTATAACAGTGTGTCTTTCAACATAGAATCATTGACACAGCACCATCTGTCAATAGGTCAGTTTTTTCAGAACTTTGCTGACACCCCTAGAGAATGGAGTTGTGGAGAGCTTTTATCTCCTGAAGATATTACCTTGTTTGATTTGATTGGGTATGACAATAACAGTTTTATGCCAGGTTCCAGTTTGTTTAGCATTCTTTTTACTACAAGTTCTTTCAAGTTATGACATTTATGTTGGACAATGATGGACTACAGTATTAATTGATTAGACTGGAGGCATTACAGTGAACTAATGATAATAGCAGGTCAGATATAACTACTGACTACAAGCTCTGTGCTGTGTTTTTAGGAAGACTTACTCCACAAGGAATTATTACAACAGGCATTAAAACTTTAAAGGAAGATGGATTAGTATTTGAAACAAAACAAAACCCAGATGTGAATTTTATTTTTCCCCCAACTGTCACTGCTGATCGGGATTTGTACAAATATGAGAACATGGGCTTTATTCCCTTTGGTTAATTAGCATAATATAAGATTCTCAGTTGTGAGAAGTTTCTTCAGGATTTCGATCATCACAAAATAGAGTGTGTGTTTTGAACTTAATTATCTTGCATGTCTACATAAGATGATGACTGGTTGCTGGTTACTCTATAGCTTGTTGGTAGGGGTTGACTTGCACAGGAACTCAATGTTCCCTCTGGTGTCCTCTTGTGTCACCACCTTCAGTGGTCTCCCTGTCATCCAGTCACTTACTGGTCATCCAGTGGCTGAGTGGTCTAAAGCGCACACTGTTACAGATCACTGTCATCTCACCTGTCTGCATGGATTCGAGTCTCGAGTCTCAGGCTTGGCCCATGTTGGTACGAGAGAAAGCTTGCCAGTAGCTTCTCGTGGGTTGGTGGTTCTTTCCGGGGTTCTCCCTGGTTCTTCCTCCAACATTTATACTGGCCGCCATGTATAGCCTATCTTGTGCTGAAAAATGGCGTTAAACCCTATAACAACAACAACAACAACAATTGGTCATCCACTGTTATGTTCAGATGTTGACACTTATGTTCCATTGTGGAAGCTGTTTTCCTTCTAAAATAAAATAAATGCAGACTTAATCTTTGTTCATTGCTCGTGAATGGAGTACACATTCCTTCTCCAACTCAGAATTAGCTGTATCACATGTCACGACAGAGGCTGCTAAATGACCTCAGATCATAACATTGCATTCCACACAATAATGATGTATTTACACACTTGATTTATCTTTTCATAGACAATTAACATAGTACAGGAAAATTAATGTATTCCTCCAATAGAACTTGTTACCATTACTAATTGGTTGATAGCTTAGTCTGCTCTCCCTTAATGACAATGAAGCCCCTGCAGTTTGAACTATCTTGAAGTAAATGTGGGACACGTGCACACATATAGCTGACAATAAATGGCCATATATCACACATTGCTGCACTAGTGTTAATACAACCCATTCATAGGTTATAAGAATTCACATCTTAGTTAAACAAATAGAGCAAACAAAATTAACTTCTTAACTGCATTATTTGGTAACTAACAATTCATTGGCATAAACATCCTACAAACTAATAATGACCAGATCTTAGTATACATGATTCATATATCATTTAAGACAAATCAATTCAAACAGTGATCTTAGGACTGGTATCAAAGAAAACTTATATATGAAATTAAGACACTCTACAGTCTGCTTTGAAAGTCACTCTCTTTTCCCATTTGCAGAATTGTCTCCTTACCCTCTGGTTATGCTTTTCTCATAGACTATCAACTGCACATCCCTTTGACAATGCTTAACCATGGTTTACACCCTTTTCTCCCTGGAGTCAAGACCTTTCACCTTGCACAAAAACTTAGACTGCCAGCTTTGCAGTGTAATTCAATTTTCAAACACAGGTCTTGGCCTGAGAAACAGACCCCAGACTTGTGTGCTTGGACCTAAATGAAAATTACCAACCCTTAATGTGGCCATCATGGTGACGGTCTTAAAGATATTATTACTTCTAATCCCAAATGGATGGCTATGGCATTATCCCCAATAGGCTTCTTATGGTTCCCAGTATCGTAAATTCAAATGGTGCCAATTGTACAGCCGCAATGGCTGTTTGTGAAGATTTTGTTGTCACCAATTCCCCTGAAATTAGTGGTCATTATGACTTCATGATCAGGTTTTCACCAAAAGATTTCTTATGGTATTTGCTTTGACCTAAATGAAAATTGTGTCAATCTGACATCCAATATGTCTACCACAGCAGGTAGTGTGAAAATATTGTTCTTACTGAATAATATTACGGATGGTCTCAATACTCAGCAGTTAAAAGGAGGAAATGATCGTGTCTTAAATAGCTGGAAATTTATTTTTTTTTCCCAGTAGAGCATAAGTCTCTTCAAGGGTCTCTTCATATGTTCCACATTTGAAACTTCAGGGGACATTTACATTGATAAACCAATAATTTGGATAACAAGGTTTGAATAGATAGGATTTCCCGTACAGAAATCTTGATCATTACCATATATACTGCAAGACCAGGGAACGTCAGACAGAACACTGTATTCAAGCCAAAACCATTTTTCATCCAGCATCTGTTGCAGAATTATGAAATAAATCTTTGGTACAAATGTATTTTTAATATTCAGGCTTTAAAAGTTTGTTCAAGTCAAGGGAAATGTAATTTAATTTTGTTTTGCTTGCCATAAATTTAGTTAGATTATTTTAGCAAATTGTTATTCTAAAGCTCATCAGACAAAATTTAGGCCCAAAGGGAAGGCATATGGAATTAATTACACCACTCCAAATATCAGTGAGAAGAAAACCAATTCGCCACATCTAGAAGCACTCAGTACTGCTGAATGTTCTTGGTTTTTCAAAGTCATTCAAAATCCTTTCCAAAAAATTTCACTTTTTATATTTTATGTCATTAGTGGCATCAAGCGTTTAATGCAAATTCCCCACTTTGTTCTTTGGCCTCAGATTTTCTTGCTTTATGGTGAAATTTCACTTGTGAAAGGGATTAAATACATTGGTACACAAGTACACATAATTAAATGGAATCGGATCCTTGTCAAATCTATATGCTTAGCATAAAACAATTTAGAATGAAAAACTTTATTCTTTAGTTTTTGGCAAGTCTTTTTTGTGACTGCACTAACAATAACCTAATTTTAGTATCTGTCTTTTATTTTTATCAAGTAGAATTTAATATCTGCAACCAGATCTTTTACTGTTTAAGTTTTTGAATAATATGGAGCAAGGTCAGTGTATTGGAGAAAATTGTGATAATTCATGAAGACTAAATGTTCAGTGAATGACATTGTTTTAACAAACCCTTATGGATGCATAATCTTTAAAGGAGCTACATATAGTTTGTGTGTGTGTGTGTGTGTGTGTGTGTGTGTGTGTGAGAGAGAGAAAGGGTGGGGGAACTCTCCAAAGTGGATGACCATTTCACCTTCACAATGTTTTTAAAAGATGTACTCAGTTGTATTTGTTTTTCATGTTGTTGTTATTTGAGTGTAATGCCAATTCTTAGTGTAAGATAGGCTATTCATGGCAACCAGTATAACTGGCAGAGGAAGAACCTGGGAAAACCCTGGTAAGAACCACCAACCTACGGGAATCTCGTGGTGCATCTTTCTCACATACCCACATTGGCTGAGCCTGAGACTCGAATCCATGCAGACAGAGGTGAGATGCCATGGATGGATAAAGGTGAGCGCTTTAGACCACTTGGTCACCCAGGGCTCTTTTTTTTTTATGAAAAAGGAGGAGGTTTATCAGGGGCACCAGTATTAATCCTTAGTTGTTACAAACCCATATCCTGGTTTAAAAGGTTTTATTGTTTTCAGCAGTACTTTGAAATACATTATTGGCCACATTTTTGCTAAGGAAATCGAAGCTAAGTGCCTTTCCCAAAAACATGTCAAGGTATAAAACCTTTGGCTCTTGGATTAGAGTCAACACTCTAAAAAATATGTATGTAAAGTTTGTATAAATTTGTGAAATCATTACATTTGTAATGGGTTCTTTCTGCCATTGGTGTGTCTAAATGTACTATGATGTGTTATACTTCATACAGAGCATGCTTGTACTATGATGTCTTTAGCTTTTGGACTTCATACAAAGCATGCTTGTTCTTGACACAATCTAAGATTCACGTGTTGAGTCCAGTTTCATTTGTTTCATTGTTTTCAAACTTAAAACCCATGATTTATTTTATTAATAAAAGAGTTATATTTTGCACAAAAGCTGATCAGTTAAATGCTCATAATTGTAATGGTATGAAAATAATTTGACATGCAATGTAAGGAAATTGTAATCCCTTGGAAACATATGATTTTACAGAAATGTCACAATGAAGGTCAAAATCTTGATATAGGATAACTGAATGGACCCCAGTGGGAAATGAAGAAGTTTAACTAGGTTTGACGTTGATAAAGAGGGACATTAATCAAGAGTATGTATATATATGTATATAATGTTTCTGATAGGCTGTGGCTTGTATTGGATTACTGGTATTCTGCTAGAATTTATTGATCCAATTAAGTTGAGGTTGGTAACAATACTGTATCTATAACCTGGATTCTGCATACACAGTGTTGTAACTAGTGCAGGCTTTTTGGTTCTTAATAGGTTGTTAAATAGCATACCTGCTTACACATTGTTGTAACTAGTACAGGCTTTTCATTTTTTAATAGGTTGTTAAATAGCATATCTTGTTACACAACACTGCATTTTGACCAGTATTTCTTCCTTTTTTTTCTATCACTTTTTAGCCTATGGCTTTTTTCTAGACACAGACTTCATCAGATTTGATTACACAGCTTTTTTGTAAATGTGTGTATATTTAAACAGCTTCTTCACAAATGTGTGTTTATGCCTAAACAGCTTCCTCACAAATGTGTGTTTATGGCTAAACAGCCTCTTCACATATGTGCGTATGCCTAAATAGCTTCCTCATTAATATGTGTATGCCTAAACAGCTTCCTCACAGTGTGTGTGTATCATTAAACAGCCTTCTCACAAATGTGTGTGTATGTCTAAACAGCTTCCTCAAAAATGTGTGTATGCTTTAACAGCTTCCTCACAAATGTGTGTGTGTAACTTTAAACAACTTCCTTGTGAATGTGTGTCTATGCTTAAACAGCTTCCTTGTGAATGTGTGTATGCCAAAACAGCTCCCTCACAAATGCGTTTACTCAAACATCTTCCTTGTGAATGTGTGTGTATGCTTAAACAGCTTCCTTGTGAATGTGTGTGTGCCTAAACAGCTCCCTCACAAATGTGTGTTTACTCAAACATCTTCCTTGTGAGTGTGTGTGTATGCTTAAACAGCTTCCTTGTGAATGTGTGTATGCCTACACAGCTTCATTGTGAATGTGTATGTATGCCTGAACAGCTTCCTCACAAATATATGTTGTTTACTTAAATAGCTTCTTCACAAATGTGTGTGTATGCTTAAACAGCATCCACACAAATGTGTGTGTATGCTTAAACAGCATCCTTACAAATGTGTGTACATTTCTTTGCATCAGTTTGCCTGTCTGTCTTGTTTATTATGATTACACAACTTCATCAAAAATGTGTGTTACTTTACATCTATTTGCCTGCCTGTCGTGTCCAGTAATAATGTACAAATCTGGGAGGATTGGGTCCCTAAACTTGTTAAGGTTCTTATCACACTCAGCATATGAAATAGGTTTAGAAATCAAACTGAGCTGAGTTTCAGAGTTCTTATCACACTCAGCATATGAAAAAGGTTTGGAAATCAGACTTAGTTGAGTTTCAGAGTTCTTATCACACTCAGCATATGAAACAGGTTTAGAAATCAAACTGAGTTGAGTTTCAGAGTTCTTATCACACTCAGCATATGAAATAGGTTTAGAAATCAAACTGAGTTGAGTTTCAGAGTTCTTATCACACTCAGCAGATGGAATAGGTTTAGAAATCAAACTGAGCTGAGTTTCAGAGTTCTTATCACACTCAGCAGATGAAATAGGTTTAGAAATCAGACTGAGTTGAGTTTCAGAGTTCTTATCACACTCAGCATATGAAATAGGTTTAGAAATCAAACTGAGCTGAGTTTCAGAGATCACACTCAGCATATGAAATAGGTTTAGAAATCAAACTGAGTTGAGTTTCAGAGTTCTTATCACACTCAGCATATGAAATAGGTTTAGAAATCAGACTGAGTTGAGTTTCAGAGTTCCTATCACACTCAGCAGATGAAACAGGTTTAAAAATCAGACTGAGTTGAGTTTCAGAGTTCTTATCACACTCAGCAGATGGAATAGGTTTAGAAATCAGACTGAGTTGAGTTTCAGAGTTCATATCACACTCAGCAGATGGAATAGGTTTAGAAATCAGACAGTTGAGTTTCAGAGTTCTCATCACACTCAGCAGATGAAATAGGTTTAGAAATCAAGCTGAGTTGAGTTTCAGAGTTCTTATCACACTCAGCGTATGAAATAGGTTTAGAAATCAAACAGTTGAGTTTCAGAGTTCTTATCACACTCAGCATATGAAATAGTTTTAGAAATTAGCTGAGTTGAGTTTCAGAGTTCTTATCGCACTCAGCATATGAAATAGTTTTAAAAATCAAACTGAGTTGAGTTTCAGAGTTTTTGTCACACTCAGCAGATGATATGGTTTTAGAAATCAAACTGAGTTGAGTTTCGGAGTTCTTATCACACTCAGCAGATGGAATAGGTTTAGAAATCAAACTGAGTTGAGTTTCAGAGTTCTTATCACACTCAGCATATGAAATAGGTTTAGAAATCAAACTAAGTTGAGTTTCAGAGTTCTTATCACACTCAGCAGATTATATAGTTTTAGAAATCAAACTGAGTTGAGTTTCAGAGGATGGAGCATGATACTTTTTTGATCTAGTTCAGATTTTGTACTTTAATAGTAATGTCTATTACTTTTAGTCAAATGCCAGAAAATTTACTACAAGGAAAGAGCACACCCATTACCCAGATACAATACCTCTTTAAGTGTACTTTGAGTATACACTGTAATTGGTTTCATTTCAGCTGTCTTTAAGTGTACTTTGAGTATAATCAGTTTTCTTTCAGCTCTTTAAGTGTATTTTGAGTATAATCAGTTTTGTGTCAGCTTTCTTTAAGCTGGTTTTATAGAAAATCATTAGTATTTAGGAATTGAATCAAACGGTGCTAAATTACTTATACCATATTTATTCACTTATAAGTCGAGTCCCATTGCAAACTGCACACACACAGATCTGCCATCATATAATGTGCCAGAAGATCTGTGTCTATGCAGTTTGTAATCAGTAGAACAAACAACATACACCCCTATCTGCTGGCACATTATGCAGTGGCAGATCAGAGTCTATTTTGTTTGCAGTTGGACATGGCTTACAAGCAAGTGTATACAGCTCATAGCTTTTTATTAATCTTATTCCTGAACATTTATTTATTTATTACACTCTGATTAGTGTGATGTATTAATCAGAGTTTGTATGATTTTTATGGGAAATAATTTACGTGTTGTCACCTACTTAAAATAGAACTTGGTTAGCATAAGAAGAGAAATAATGGGTCTATTAGATTTGCTAAAAAAACCATGTTCCAGTGAACAAAAAATTGTACTTTTGCCATAGCAAAAATTTCAAAGGGGTTAATAAATGGTAAAACCATTTGTATCTGTGTGTAAGTTAAAACCAAAGTTGTTGTTGTTGTTGTTGTTGTTTTGGGGTTTAACAGCATTTTTCAGCACAAGATAGGCTATACATGGCAGCCAGTATAAATGGTAGAGGAAGAACCGAGGTAAGCCCCAGAAATAACCACTGACCCACAAGAAGTTACTGGCAATCCAGATAGGTGTGAGTCAGTTCTCAATAACTGAGCAGACAGACAAATGTTCTTGACATTAAATTTAAGTTCTTTTTCTCTTCTGTACCATTTCATACGTTTTACGTGTGCTCTGGCATTATCACTATATGTTGCTAGCCATTTTAAATTCATCAAAAATAAATGGCATAAATTCAAGTAGTGTGCTAATTAATTGATTTAATCTATGATGTTAATTAATTAATTTGATCCATGATTTGTCATTCTGCATTCGATTAACAAATCAGTCAGGATTTCATTTTATCAATTATACCTCAGTAATTGTGGCTGTTCATTTTCTGTGGAGGGAGAAGCCTTGCAAGATGTGCCCAAAATAACCAATTGTTACCTAAAATTGCATATTATTACCTGAAATAGCTATATCTGTGACATGTTGTAAATATAAGCTTTTAACATTTCTCTTTAACAGTCTTTATTTTCCACCATTTTCCTACTAGTGTATTTGAACTGGGTAAAAAATGGAGGAAGCACCATGGTTGCTTGGGCGGGTGATAATGTAAGCTGTAAACATTAGCACAGCATTTATGATAATGGTGAAGTATTCCATTGTGCTAATGATGACCTGGGTGGTAGCCAGGTAGCACACACATTGGGCTAATGATGACCCGAGTGGTTAGACAGGTAGCACATTAGTGGGATAACCATTTTGCATGGGTTAGGACCTCCATTTGAAAAGAAAACAGCACCCATTTGAAACTTTTTGATCAAAGGTCCATTTATCAGTTTTTACTCAAGCTGAAAATGTGATCGTGTCATGTTTTCAAAACTACTGTATTTTAATTACACGCATTGAATAAGGACTTATTGTGATATCTCGTATTTGTGTGAACTGGGAGGCTAATGGAGCCATCTTCTTTTCTTTTATTTCTGTGACTCTTCTGTGCTCACATTGTACGTTAGACAGTTTTGCAGATGTAATCCAAAGCTGTTTCAAAACATTGCTTCAAAGCCAGAGTTGATTTGCAACAGATTTAATGCATGTCAGTAATGTCTATCTTTATCAGTATGTTCATTTTCAATGTCCACAATCTCAAAGCTGCATATCCAGATGTGGTGATTCTGAATTGAAGATGCTATTGTGGCTCAGTGGTTCACATGTCAAACTTGGAATCAGGGAATTATGGGTTTCTCATGCAATAGTGATTCATTGGTTATCTTGCCAAACTTGGAATCAGTGGGTTATGGGTTTCATGGTCATGGGTTCTGTCCAAACGAACTCAGTCAGCTACTATGGTGTGTTTCTGGACTGACACTTGATTCCCATTGCTGTGACAGAAAATAGTCTGTAATGTACAGATGTGCCTCTGAACACCAGTCTTACAATCAATTAATCAATTAATCTGCCCTCAATCTCTCCTACTGACTTCATACTCTTTTTCTTATGTTCTATCATTATATGTTAGGGCATATTCTACATTGTCAGGTTAATTTTGTAAGTCTTTCTCTGTCTAACCTGAAAACCTTTTTTTTGCAAATTTAAAATTATAGAGATACAGATTTTGTAAGCCATTAGAACATGTTAAACATCACCAACTACCTGTGCTGAGCCAGCTTGCTAGCAAGATGTGGTCAGTCAACTTCGATCCACTGCTACACTTGGCGTAAGTAAAATGTCTGTGATGTGATCTGATGTGATTATGATTTTTAACGTAGCTTTAACAATTTTTCAGTCATATCGCTATGATGTCTGCAATGTGGCAGTTTATAGTGATGTCTAGCACTGGGGCATCATGCCGCAGACATGTAACATGATGTCCCACCCAGTCACATTATCCTGACACCAGGCCGACCAGTCCTAACACTAACCTCTTAATGCTGAGCACCAAGTGAGGCAGCTGTTAGTACCATTTTTGTAAGTCTTTGGTATGACTCGACCGGGGATCGTACCCACGACCTCCCGCATCCGAGGCGGACGCTCTAACCACTAGGCCACCGGAGCGGTCAGTAAAATGTCTAAACAGTATCTATTACTCCACTATTGATTGGATGCCGCTGAAAGAAACTAATCCAGTCAGATTGCTCCTTACATTTACTTTGTATGTATATAGCAGCATTTTTGGCACATCAGCACAATAGTGGCTATATGGTGCCAGCCAATGGTAAATTCATGAAGTGTAAAAATGAATTGCACAGAAGTTTAAGAAGATAAATCCACCAAATGTAAACAAAAACAAGATGCAACAAAAATTATAAAGATGTTAAAATTCTGTAGAATGTAAATAAAATTAAAGGTGAATATAACTTGTAAAATTCTTAAGATATATGGTCAAACTCAGTTATGTTATAACTGATTTTCTCTCAGAAAGTGCCAAGATTTTCTGAAGTGGTACATCGTCATGCATTTTATTGAAGTCAGTGCAAGTGGTACATTGCCATGCATTTTATTCAAGTCAGTGTAAGCGGTACATCATGAATTTTATTCAACTCAATGCAAGTGGTACATCATCATGAATTTTTATCACGTCAATGCAAGTGGTACGTCTTCATGAATTTTATTCAAGTGAATGCAAGTGGTACATCATCATGAATTTTATCTTTGAGTCATCATGAATTTTATTCAAGTCATTGCAAGTGGTACATCATCATGAATTTTATCTTTGAGTCATCATGAATTTTATTCAAGTCATTGCAAGTGGTACATCATCATGAATTTTATTCAAGTCATTGCAAGTGGTACATCATCATGAATTTTATTAAGTCAGTGCAAGAGGTACATCATGAATTTTATTCAGGTCAATGCAAATGGTACATCATCATGAATTTATGCAAGTGGACCTAATGAAAGTTGACATATAGGGTGCCTAGTCATATAACAAGTTGTCATTTTTGTCAGCTGATTTCACATGCTTTGGGCAGTAACTCCTTCTTCCCCAAAAGGTATGTGTCCAAGTACTATTTTCTCTAGCTACATACCCCAAGCATTGATGTGGATTAATGGTTAGCCAAGATGGTCATCAACTTGTTTCTGTCATCATTGACATTTGATCATCTCATCTTTCCATCAGAGTGAAACCTGCCTTAAAGGTTACCTAATGACATCTGCCCATAAAGGACACTTTCAGAAATCCCCTGGATAAATCCTTTCATGTGTTCTTTGTATAGAGGACATGTGTCTAATGTGGACAGAGGGCCATCATGAATCTAAATCTCTGAAGAACTCCAATTTTGTGGACACCATATTATCAACATTTGTAATTATTTTCAGTACAGTAGTACTTAAAATTCCTGGATATCAAGTACATTTTTAAGGTGACGGAAAATTTCATTGAATGTTGTACCCATACTTGAAAACAGGCAATTGAATAGATGACCTTCAGACCCTGGAACCAATTTTATTACTATAATTATAACCTGAGTTTCTGTGACCCTCTCGGAATTTTGTTTCTACTGGCTGAGGTCTTTATAACCAGCCTGTAACCATATCTGAAGGGATCACTCTACTCTTGCGACTCTATTCACTTGTATTCACAATTTCTTTTCATGAATGACTATGCAGAGAGGACAAGAACAATTTTTACTTTCAATGCATAATGCATTAGGAATCCAGTGGCTTTTCATTTCCCATGTAGAGGCCATCAAAGTACTGATGCCTGTCCATGATGTATTCCATACATTTCCCACGTAGAGGCCATCAAAGGACTAATGCCTGTCCATGATATATTCCATAACTCACAGATGTCATTAATAAGGGAGGCAGCTTCATTGATTATAAAGGGCATTGCAACAAAATAAACTCAACTTGAAATGATTCAATTTTGTACCTGTTGTTTGCACCTGTTATTGTGCAGTGTAGTTATGAGTTTTGATTGATGTTATTAAATATTTATTTATAAATTTATAAAATGTTGATTTACAAAATCAAGGAGTTTGTCAGAGATAATAAGACAAAGGTTAAAGCATGTGCATAAAGTCTTGGTGCTTCTCAAACTTTCTTCATATAAAGCACACCCATCTATAAAGGACATTTTTCCTGCCCATTAACTATTTCATACCAGTCTCATTGTGTTTGCCTTCTCTTCATATTTTTTTCACTGTGTTTGCCTTATATGCCACTTTAATGGATTGGATTGGAAAATTTAAATTTATTAGTGAAATTTAGTGTTGTCTGATACAGTGAACTGCATGATGGATTAGTGTAATTTAATGTTGTTTGATATAGTGACCTACATGATGGCATTCTAGTGTAATTTAGTGTTGTCTGATACAGTGACCTACATGATGGTATATTAGTGTAATCTAGTGTCATCTGATACAGTGATTTCTCATGGATACTTCAGTATTTGTGAGTCCTGTTACATCCAGTAACCTTTGTGGGTAATAATGTAAAATGATGCTCTCATCACCTCATATAATACAGTACCCAAGTTCATTTAGCAGTACATAACTGATCCAGATTTATTACTTTTTAGCTATACTGGTCAAAGATCAGAAAAGCTGATGGGATGGTCTGTTGTCCATTATTTGTTGCATAAGTTTATCACTATTCCTCCTGAACTACTTGGAAGATTGCAATGAAACCATTTCATTGGTTCCCAGACACCAGGTCATGACCCAGATCAGGGTTGTGAGGATCTTCTGAAAGGTCGTGGATGGTCACCAGGATTTTTTTTAGGTTGGCAAAACTTCTGAAAATGTGGAAATGGTTGTGAGGCTCAGAACAGCTATTTTTTTAGGGTCGTGACCAAACAAGGTTTGGAAGCACTGATCTAGTTTGCCACATTAACTCACTTATTGCTACTTTTCCAAAATGGATGGCAACATCAACATCGGGTTTGCACTAAAAGATAGGATGTCTTTCTGGTCCTAAATGAAGAGGGTGCCGATCTGATGTCCAATATGGTTGCCAAGGCAGTCATTTTGTTATAGCCACTTCTCCTGATTGGAAGGTCGTATTGACATGGGGTTTTCACTGGAAGACTTCTTACGATGTCTGGTTGATTCTAAATGAAAATGGTCTTGATTTGATATCCAATATTGTTTCTTCTTAATCCAAGATTTAAAAAAGCACATTTAAGAAAATGAAGTAAAGCATATGCAGACTGGGTGATTTGAACTTTAGTTCATCTGCATGCAAGGCAGCCATACTTATCAACAGACCAGGTGGGCAACTAAAATTATCTCAGATTTCTTGGCCTTGATGTCATCAATGTTGTTTGACAGGGCAGTGAAAAAATATTTCTGGCATTTCACTCCAGTGAATTATCAAAGTTATACCTTTTAGAAAATTCAGTAATTCATGGCCTGGCATAAAGTAAATGCTTGCTTTATATTTCATTGGTATTAATGTTTGGACTGTTATGATGATCATTAATGTTTTTGCATAAAGGAAAACTTGACATACAGTAAGCAAGCTTTTTGGATTACATGGCTTCAAAAAGCTGTACTTAATTACCTCAGAATTTTCTTGATTAACTGGATTGATTATCAGCCCAGTATTATAGTGGGTGACATTAAGGCTGCTTTGAAGTGTGTCAGTCTGACTTAAAATTCTTGAGGGCTATAAAATAAAGCAGTGAAGTGATGACATAGATATATCAGCAGCAATCTTTTCACTGTGGAATTTATTTGATGAAAATTAGTTTTAACTCACTGTCAGCAGTAAGGCAATTTTTAAATTGTGCTTCAGGTTATAGCTGTGTTAGTTGTACAAGTTCTTTTACAGGGTTTTCTTGAATTTCTTAACTTCTTACTTTATGTGTGCATCCATGATAGTGGCTAATTTTTTAAGAAAACTTATAAAGTGTCACTGACTAATTGACTGTATGTGGAGCATTCATAATAAAGTATCAAGTGGTTGACTGAATGGTGAAGATATTTGGCAATAGTAGTATTAGTGGTGGGAGTAGCAGCAGTAGGAATAGAAGTAGTAATACCTGCAGTAGTAGTAGTAACAACTGATGTAGCAGTAACACCAATATTAGTAATAGTAATATAAGCAGCAGCAATAGTAATATAGTAATGGCCTTAGTAGACCAGTAACAAGTAGCAATAGTAATATAGTAATGGCCATAGTAGCACCAGTAATAAGTATCAATAGTAATGTAGTAATGGTCTTAGTAGCACCAGTAATAAGTATCAATAGTAATGCAGTAATGACCTTAGTAACACCATTAATGTCAGTAGTAATGACCTTAGTAGCACCTGTAATACGTATCAATAGTAATGTAGTAATGGCCTTAGAAGCACCTGTAATAAGTATTAATAGTAATATAGTAATGACCTTAGTAGTACCAGTAATAAGTATCAATAGTAATGTAGTAATGGTCTTAGTAACACCAGTAATAAGTATCAATAGTAATGCAGTAATGACCTTAGTAGCACCATTAATATCAATAGTAATGACCTCAGTAGCACCTGTAATAAGTATCAATAGTAATATAGTAATGACCTTAGTGCCAGTAATAAGTATCAATAGTAATGTAGTAATGCTCTTAGTAGCACCAGTAATAAGTATCAATAGTAATATAGTAATGGCCTTAGTAGCATCAGCAATAAGTATCAATAGTAATGTAGTAACAGCCTTAGTAGCACCAGTAATAAGTATCAATAGTAATGTAATAATGGCCTTAGTAGCACCAGTAATAAGAATCAATAGTAATGTAGTAATGGCCTTTTTTAGCACCAATAATAAGTATCAATAGTAATATAGTAATTGCCTTGGTAGCACCAGTAATAAGTATCAGTAGTAATGTAGTAATGGTCTTGGTTGCATCAGTGATAAGTAACAATAGCAATATAGTAATGGCCTTAGTAGCACCAGCAATAAGTAACAATAGTAATATAGTAATAGCATTAATAGCACTAGTAATAAGTAGTAATAGTAATGTAGTAATGGTCTTTGTAGCACCATTAATAAGTAACAATAGTAATGTAGTAACAGCCTTAGTAGCACCAGTAATAAGTATCAATAGTAATATAATAATGTCCTGGTTAACACCAATAATAAGTAACAATAGTAATGTAGTAATGGCCTTAGTAGCACCAGTAATAAGTATCAATAGTAATGTAGTAATGGCCTTAGCCAGTAATAAGTAACAATAGTAATATAGCAGTGGTAGCAAAAGTATTACAAAGAGTAGCAGTAGCAGTAGTAGTAATAGTTGTTTTTATCATCATGATGACAGTTATCACATGCTGTCAAGTTCATCACAATTTCATATTTATTTAAGCAATTTTGCATTTTTTTATTGGGTTTTAGGCTCAGTTTACAAGTTGGACTTTATTGAAATCTTATTTACACTGTTACTCTGAGAATGCCTACAACATGATACTTTACATGGATTTAAAAAAAATCACAATAAAAGAATTATGCAAGGTTTAGCAATGTTTGGGGGCATTTCAGATGTTGACATTTTTAAGGGTTCAGTTTGTAGCATAGTGCTGTGCAAACACAAATTTAGTTCTTGAAGGATGTCATTAATTTGACCAATTATGTTGCTGTTATACAATAGCAGTCTATATAGAGGGTTTGTGGCACAGGACCAGTTACCTCATTATACAGTAGCAATCTGTATAGAGGGTTTGCTGCTTAGAAACAGGTACCTCATTATACAGTAGCAATCTATATAGAGGGTTTGCTGCTTAGGACCAGTTACCTCATTATACAGCAGCAATCTGTATAGAGGGTTTGCTGCTTAGGAATAGGTACCTCATTATACAGTAGCAATCTATATAGAGGGTTTGCTGCTTAGGAATAGGTACCTCATTATACAGTAGCAATCTGTATAGAGGGTTTGCTGCACAAGACCAGTTAGTACATTATTATTAGAATTTTTATTTGTTGCCCTCAGGGAAGTATAATCTTTCTTCAGTTGGTTTTAAGAAGTCATGCACAGACAGCAGAATAAGCACTGACTTCCTCATAAAAGCTTGTCTATTTAAAAAAATGGCCATATCTTGGATGTCTATTTTAAAAAATGGCCGTGTCTTGGATGGAAATAGAAACTTCAGTTAGGCATAGTTGGAGAATTTGTGCAATCCATTTTGCTTTTCATAAGTGTTCATTCCAGAAATGAAAAAGTGGGCCCTGGGGCCCCCACTGGTCAGAAAATAAGGACATTTTACAAAATAAATGGAAAAAGTAGGCCCTGGCACCTCTACTGGTCAGAAAGTGAGGTCATTTACAAAATAATTCAGTTGAAAATATCCTGGCCTGTTATTATTTATTCAGCAATATTCTAATACATTTCATTATCATCCTCTGCAGGTGCTTTTATACCAGGAACTTAATTTATTGTGCATGATTCACCATGTATTACCCCTATATGCTACTTATGCATGATTCATCTTCTACCATGTATTACCCCTAGGTGCTACTTTGGATGGTTTGGTTTGGTTATTATACAACACAACAACACCCTGTAGGCTATATAGTACTGAGGCAATCAGAGCGAAGGGTCTTGCCGAAGGACACACCATGTTAGTCTACCTGGGCTGATTTGAACCCAGACCCTTCGACTAAGCAGCTGTGGCAGCTGCCACCATTATTTGATTTTTAGGAAATGCAGGAGGCACATCAAGCCTTTTCTATATTCCTGACATGCAGGAGGGCATATCATGCCTGTTCTTCGTCCCTGAATCTGTCATGGGGCACATTATACCTGTTGTAAATGCCTTAGCCTGGGGAGTGGGGGGAGGGGATGGGGCACATCATGACCATTCCACATCCCTGGGCTTGCAGGGGGCGCATGTGGCAGGAATTTTGTTAAAGATTTAATCTTCTTGCTTATGTTTTCTGACCATCATCAATGACCATGTGTTCTCAATTGGTACCCAAGCTAATCAAAATGGATAAGACTCTTTTATACTAGCCAATGAAAGTTATCTTGTGCTACCTTTGGCATAGGGAACACAATGCTACATTCAGTAAGCCAGCATGAGGTGTACTTGATTTTGCCTTCATTTGAATTAAAAAATCTTTAATCTGTATTCTGGAGCCTTTTTTTGTTTCCTTCACAGGCACCATAGAGACATTATTCTTGTAATAGATATGAGAAAAGATATGGTGCAGCCTGCAATGAGCACTGTTCCAGGCAGACATTGTGGCATGTTGTGATAAGCCCCTATCTTCACAATCAAAGAAGTGGCCACTTCAGCTGACTCAAAATTAGGCTGATAAATGATTATCAAAAGATAAGTAGCTCAAAACAAAAGTATCAAAAAACATGTTAGAATTCTGACCTCCCCTTTCAAGTAGCCCTAGGGTCACACTACATACATGGACTAATTTAGTTCAACCGTCCCTTTCAGTTAGCCTTTGTCTTCCATTGCAGACCTGGGCTAATTAGTTATGGACTTCTCTAAAAGAGGACAGCTATGTCAAAGAAATTTGTGTTCCAAGGAACTTGATAAGAGTTGCTGCCATATTTGTACCTTTCCTAAACTTAGTTAATTTTATTTGGTGACTTGTACTTGTAACAGATTAGAGATGTGGCCAGTAATAATCGGTTACTGCTATTAAATTCTTTTTCCTGTCAGGTCTGGAAGTTGAACAAAGTCAGTAGGTATAGGACATTAATTAGTATACAATTAATGCTTTATACCAATGCCAACAGGTAATGGATTAATGCAGCAAGAGCCAAATCTGTTCTGAAAGCTCAGTAACCTTTGGAGTCAGGGTCCATTTCAAAGTTGATTTGAAAGATGTCTTAGATTGTCATTAAAAATTGATGGTTTGCCTTGGTTGCCGTTTGTCAGCTGCACTTATTCTCCAGGGTTCATGGTGCTCTGCTATGTAACTAAAATAACCCTATAGCATTTTATTGTCTAGAGTTTGTATCTGCCTTATTAATTTTCAAGTACTTGCTACAGTCTGCTTAATTCTTGATTTAGTTGGCTTGTCCTGTCAGTTTTAATCTTCATTTCAATACATTGCTCCTCACATGGCAATAAGAATAGAACCTTTCATAACCTATGATGAAATGCTATTTAGCTGAATTTGACAAATAGCATCCTAGCTTGAAGGTCTTTCACATCTATATATATTATCTGATAGACCATTAAATATGGTGGCTGTTGCTAAATATGGAAAAACATGGTGGCTGTTACTAAAAATGGATAAACATTTACACTACTTTATTTTTTCTTAAATGCTTAACAGATTTTGTCCAGCTTTGACAGAAATATTCCTGGAGTCCTTTTAGTATTGGACAAAAGATGCCGACATGCCATGTACAACTATTATTCTTATAACACATGTAATCAACAGCATTGGAAGACTTTTCAGCAGATATATTGGGTCGGGCTGGTTGATTTTAATGGCACTTCTAACACATTACAGTTGTATTTCTTGTCAAGGAAATGGGAGCTATGTGCCTTCTCAAAAGAAAGCATCATACTGCACCAGGTCAGATTTCTTTTCCAATTGCTCTAGCTGGTGGCTGTTAGGCTGATGTCAGCCAGGTGAGCAATCTCAGGCCCATCTAGAGCTCTTGTTACCTATAGCTGTGTTTAATTGAGTCCAGAAAATATTTGAAGTCAAAAGTTTTCACACACTTACACATTTTTCCATATTTTGTGAGAAATGTAAAATTACAATAATATTATTTATTATAAAGACTAGGATGGTATTAATATACACAGTGTTTTATCTACAAATGGCTTCATGTAAGTCATTTGACTCATCAAGGCGAAAAACAGTGAGTCAGAATCCAAACCAATGAGTCCTATTCAAGTTGATGATCAGTCTTTAGTAGTTTTTAAGAAATTAATTATATTTTTAAATACACAACAAAAATATTAGTTATATAATGTGACTAAAGCCAATAAGGCAATTCCCTTGCCAGAAGCATCTGAACATTCTGTAGTTGCTAAAAATCTTGTTGATGGTTTCATGTCATCAGAAATAATCTGAGCTCATATGACAAGCCGTTCATTGTTGGATATGTCAGTGCTTTCATCTGCCATTGATGTCACAAATGACGAATTTTGCAGGTCACGTATAAGACTATCCTCAACAACATTTGACAGGCTCTCCTGTACCTCTGAACAGGTAGTAGCCGAGTCAGACTGAACGGTGGAATTCTTCAAAATACCAATGGCATCAATTTCTTCAGCTGTTAAGTTGTGCATTAAATTAGGAAAAGATTTGTATTTTAAAAAAGGGATGTCTTCTACACTCAGCCAGTGTACACACTTAAGTAGCACTTTCACTGCTGTGTCTTGTTTGTAAAACTGCATTAAAATCTGCGTGGTACTGTGGACCTTCAATCAGCAGTTTGTGTTCTGGTAACCCAGCATGCCTTGCCAGGGTACTGTTCTGAAAGTTATTGTTTTTTGTATATTCGGTCGTGGAGTTTTTTTTTAGCCTCTGTACATATGTGGCAAAACATAAAGGCAACTTCACTGTCACATTCTACACTCGACTTAACTTTTTTGAAAACGTAGCCAGCTGTATGTTTTCAGTTGCACAAAATTACGTTTTATCTTACGAGTAGCCAGTACCTCATCTTTAGATGATTAAGGCTTCACTGGTTCAATAACAATACTATTATCGATGGTTGGTTGTAAATACACAATCCAGATGATAATTTTGTTTGTTTCAGATCTATTTTAATTTGTTTGCCTTGGACACCATTTTCAGTCGAACTCTGACAGTATCTTGAAACAACGCAAGGCTTGCAATTGAACGAATGGAAATTGTTGCTTCGAGGCATGGGTAGATAAAACACTGTATACAGTATGACTTTCTTAGTCAAGTGTATGAAACAGAGAGCAGATCTGCAAATTAAATATTTTGGTGTCAGGCAAATACCCACTGAGAAAATATGGGGCCAAAGGTGGCTGAGTGGTCTAAAGTGTTTGCCTTTAGTGATCACTGCCATCTTACCTCCGACCACACTGGTTTAAGTCTGAGTTTAGCCAATGTGCATAAGTGAGAAAGCTTGTCATTAACTTCCCTTGGGTTGGTGGTTCTAACGGGGGTTTTCTGGGGTTCTTCCTTGACCACTTCAACTAGCCACCATGTATAGCCTATCATGAAAATATGCTTAACCCAAACAACAAACACACTGGGGATAAATATGCAAATTTTGGGATTTTCAATATAATATCTGTTAATTAGGACCAATTGTAAATATTTCATCGCCTTAACAAATTCTATCATATTAGAGGAATGCATAAAAATAACTTATGTGGTGACATCATAAAATATGTGAATGGTCTCTCAAGAATTGCAAACCGTTTCAACAGTTCTTGGGAAGTTGACAAAATTGCATTTTCTGCCACAAATGCTTTTGAAATTGCCGCAAGATCTCCATGGGTGGTCAGGATGTTAAAATCTCAAAGCATTTTTAATATTTTTTTACAATACATTGTCAGCATTTCTGTTATCATATATACTTGCTTATAAGTCCAGTCCATCAGCAGACATCATAACCCTGATCTACCATCGCACAGCAGATCAGGGTATATGTTGTTTGTTAAACTGATTACTCTAAGTAAACCAGATCTGCTAATACATTTGTGATGGAGGGTCTGTTACTGTATTGTTTGCAGTTTGACTAGACTTACAAGAGAGAAAGACAATTCCCAAAGTTAAGCTGCATAGGTCAGAATTCAGAGAAACTCTAGTAACAGGGCAGAAATCTCCTGAGAGCCATTGTCTGAAAGTGATCATTACTTAATCAGGAGAAGTAAAAGAGCTAACAAGAAATCATTACTAATTCATTCTAAAAATTTATTGACTTAGCGGTCAAATGTACTGCTGAACATTAGGCATGTCAGATTGAATATATCATTGATCCAAAGCAGTATTGAGAATAATAGACTACTTTCAATTGGGGGGGGGGTCATGCAAATAAGAAAATCAAATGCAGACAAAATTGTGTCCCTAGGGTGTCTAAGATAGACACAGTGGATGCATAACCAATAGCTGTCTATTAGTAAAGGTCACATACATTTCTTTGGAGGAAAAAATATTTGGTATTTGCAGAAATGAAGTGCTGCTAACATAGAAACTATTCCAGACAAAAATTTAAATATTTGGTTTCGACATTAAATTTTGTACCAGCAGTTTAGCAGAATAATTTTTAAAGTGGGTTTTAGTTGCCAGGAAATGGAGAAAATTGTTAGTGAAGTGATAAAATTTACATATGCAGCTGTTGATAATGCCAAATGGTCAGATATTCATCTGCAATAGGTACATTTTAATGCGCCATCAACGTAAATGCCACTTTTGTAAGGAGTAAAAATTATTTCCAGCCAATATCACAGATTCTGGTTCAGCAGAATATAAAGTTTTTGAAACACTTCCTTTTGCATAAAAAACAAACAAGACAGCAAGGCTCCAATACTAAAATCTGTATGCATGTGTCCCAATTCAGACATTATGTTATGTTATCTGTACATCCATCCATTAACATTTCTTGACAAGCCCATAAATTATTAAGTCTTGGAGAGATTTTGATGAAATGTTGCCCAGGTTTATATGATGACCGGGCAGTGTCATGTCCATGGTCAAGTCTGTATATCAAAAGTCAAGGTCACAGAAAGGAGAAAAGTAGTGGCCTAAAGTTATGATTAATGATAAACAAACCTTGACAATTTTAAGCAGTGCAGCATGGTATATTTTTGTAAAAGTCAGGATTCATGAGGAACATGATTGCAGCAACTCTTCTTGCATGTAGTTGGAAATCAGTAACATGCATCCATGTTTATGTATAACTTTTTACCCACCAAGAATATTTCATTACAGTTTTAGTTACATGTATTTCATCACTAAAAATCAAGCATAGGTTCATGATTTTCTTTGCATTGTGCATCAGTTGTTTCCATTAAATGCAGCATGCTGTTTGGATCACACATTAATCTGAATTTCTCTGCCACTGAAGGTAACTCTATGACTTTTCTCATCTCCATTGCAAAATATTTCTCCTTTTCTTCACTCATTGTATACTAGTGCCATATTCCAGGAAGGAAGGATATGTTTTGTTTATTCATGTCTGTCCATACGTGCTGTCTGGCAGCAGATTTTTGCTCATCTTCATTCATTTTTAACAGCTTCAGTCATTGGAAGAAGATATGGTGAACACATATGGAAATTTACATTTCATAACAGTAGTTCGTCATCTTGTTCAACTTCACAGACTTAATGTCCATCCACCAGTGTGACCTGCCGTTATCACAAACTTCATTCACTGCTCAATGATTTTAAAAGGACTTGCTGGACTGAAATGAAATTTACCATGAGCCTTGTAGAAAAAATCTATTCACCTTCCCTTCTGCATTAAAATTTCACCTTGTTATGACCCATGCTAAAGTTTTGCCTTTTGATCTGCATTTTATATTAATGCTTCTTTAGTTCTGTCATATGTTGCATAAGCATAACACGAGGGTTGTCAGTTTGGTTAAGCCCAAGGTTTGGGGCTTCAAATTTAGAACTTGGTACCCAGATAGTTTCTGCATAAAAAAATCCACCAGACTTGGTATGTATCTATAGATTTTTACCTAAGGTAAGCAGACAGAATAGTCCTTGGGTTTCATCTCCCAATAATCCTTGCAGTTTTTTTAATGTAGTGTACAAAAGACCAGTCAAGATTTACTTGTACTTCAGCTAGGCAAACCAGAGTCAGGTTCACTGCTTCACCTATTAGCAGTATTGTAATGTATTGAATATTTAGTACTAATGATATAAAAGAATGGGAACCAGTCTAGAAATGGGTGAAATTAAAATCGTATTTATTTATGGGTTTGGCTGGTCATGATTGGTTGATAATGAAAGTAAAATTTTAATAAAAAGAATTTTTTCAGAGCTTATCCTAGTTGTAACTGAAAAAAAAAAAAGAGACAATGTTTCATTGATGGATATTCAGTCCTTTACAGACATCACTTTGGAAAACTCATTTCTGAATTCAGCACCTGGTTCTTTGTTGTGGAAATGAAAACACACTCAAACACATGTAATCCAAAAAATGCATCATGGAGCTGAAGTAGTACAGTGATTGCTATATGAACTACTGAGGTAAAAGATATATTTGCACTTCATCAGTTGATCGGATGCTCATATCAACACAGTATAAAAACAAGCCCATATTTGCAATTCAGCTCATGAAAGAGCAGGAACTAGTGAACTATGACAGGCAATTTAGGTCCACATGTAATTAGGAAATTACAAGTCTAAAAAAAAAGTTTTTCAAAAGGTCCAAAAATATAGATGATGAGAATGCAGGTGCACTTGCAAAAAGCTGAATCAGAATAAAGTGCATAGTAAAAGTCCCCCCCCCCCCCGGGTAAATATTGTAGAGTGTTCCCTCACTTATCTGATAACACTAATACTTTAATGAAGGCACTTCAAACTTCAAAACTGATCCAATCAAACCCTATCAGAGCCAATCAGAGCACAAAACATGAAGAACAGTCTTGTCAAAGAATAAACGAATCTTGGCAACCTTTGCAAACTTCAGATGTGATTAAGGTGTGAATGTGACTAAATTTCTGGAACAAATTCAAAAGATCCTTGTCAAAAGTTTCATGTGTTTGATGGAATTTTATTGTTGTCTTAAATTTGACCATTAAATTAGAATGCAGGGATTGAAAGTTGTGTACACTTTGATGGGATAAAGAATATAACCAAAAAGTTGAGCTAATTTCAATTTCTGGTCTTATTCAAGTAAATTATTCATGTTGCACACTTAAAATACATAAAAATGTAAGAACATGAATAAACAAAAGTAATTAATAGCTAGTTTGTGTAAATTCAGTTCCAAAATCCTGACACACTTTTCGTAATGACCTAACCATAAATTCTCCCCAAAAAGGTCAGCACATGGGCCTCCAATATGAATATTGATTTCAAGTTGAACACAATTTGTATTTGAAATACAGGATGTAAAGAGAAATATTACACAATAAAGATAAATTTTATGTCATTCCAACAGGTCTAATGTGTCTGGTATTTAATCTAATTAGTATTAATGTGCTAATTAATGTATTAATTAGTATCTAATGTGTTTAGTGTACTAATAAAGAGCACTTTCATCACCTTTCAAAAATACGCCATCACTACAACATCCAGTAATTACCCCAACCAATATCACCACAACAACTACAGTGTTTACTCCAGTCAATACCCACCACCACCACCACATCCAGCAATTACCCCACCCAGTACAATACTGCCACCACAACCAGTAATTACCCCACCCAATACACTCTCAGACTTGTCAAGATAGGTTTGTTATTTCAAAATTGATGAAGGAAGTCTTCTTACTGGTTAATAAACATGTTCAGAAAAAGTTATTTATATGGGACTGTTAAGGATGATCACATTTTAACTGGTTTTTTGGTCAATTAAATGGATTGAATGACACTCCATGTTTTACTGCCACCATTCTAATGTATTGTAGAAGACACATTTTGTTAATTAAGGTAAACCTATTTTAGAGGAACAGGGTCTGGATAAAATAAATGAAATCTAGAGTGCAAGAAATAAGGTAAATTATATACATAGGAGCTAGGTGGACAACTGGTTAGTTGATAAAGCATAGCTCATAAGAGTAAGGTTTGCATGACTTGTAAGTGATACATTGTAATCTGAAGCTAAATTGATAAGAAAGACAATCAGGGTATGGACTGTATCAGCTTCAGTACCAGACTGGTCCAGTGATAATAGTGTGGATATCTTCTCTCATGCAGAAAATATTGAGGGCAGATCTAGTGCCAGACTTGTTCACTGATAATATTAGGGATTATCTCTTCTTTTGAAAGATATATTGAGGGCCAGTCTGGTGTCATCTAGATAAAAACTGCTGATCATTTTGAGAGCAGTTATGTGGTAAATCTGAGCCTAATATTACCACCTTTATCCTGTTGTAAGTTGTGAATAGTTGGTGCCTATATTGCTTGAACATATTTCACTAATAAACCAAAGTCTATTGGCAGGAAATGTTTTTTTTATAATATGTTCTCTCATTTCAATATGCATTAAGATAGCTGTGTATCTCCTTAGCAAAAAGAACTTGACCCCTAATTTAGTGTATAAGGTAGTAAGAGAAGCACTTTGTAATTTGAACCAGACCTTTATGTAAAGGCTTGGCAAATTTCTCAAATCAACCAGACCAAACTATTGACCAAAGAAAAGAGACCTCAAAAACTAGTGCTATAATGTTACTTTATTTAGAGATCTGTATGTGTAGGCTTGTCTTCCCTGAGATAATTTTCACACTTCGTAGTCATCCACTTAAAGGCTCAGAGGCTGATGGCAGGATACTGAAGGACATTGAACAAACTGCAAGAAAATATAAAAATGAGCTCTTGGCATCTACATAAATAGCACACACCATAAGGATACAGTGATTATAAGCCCACCCCCAGTTTTACCAAAATAACATCTTAACCCATGTGACTATCAGCAGCAACTGCCTCCACATAAACAGTACATACCATACTGAACCACTGATTAGCCTATACTTGATGACAAGTGAACCCCATTTTTACAAGGTAACATTGTGACCCTGGTGACTCCCAACACAAAATATACAGCAACATAAATGGTAAACATCATACAGATCCAGTGATAACCTACATTTGATTATAATCCCACCCCTAATTTTACAAAAATAACATCATGGTACTAGTGACTCCTTCTCAGCACCATCTGGAGCCACATAAATAGTACACACCATACTGATCCATTACTTGGCCTATTCTTGATGATAAGCCCACCCCCAATTGTACAACAATAATGTGACATTTGCAACTCCAGCATCTGTAGCCACATACAATGTATGTACTGCTTTATCTGATGATTAGCCACTACTCATTGATAAGCCTTCAGCCATTATGACAGAATTCTGGCACATATTTGGAAATATCAGATAATAAACCCACCCTCTAATTTCTGATAAAATTTATTAGTTTGATCACTTGTCCTTGTCATTGGAGAAATACATGTGCTGTACATTTTTCCGTGTTAGGTATATTTGGCCAAGTGCATTTGAAGGAGGTTGGAGGAAGAGATTAGCTATGAAGCTGGTAGCTTTGGTTTTGAGCCAAGATGGCAAAGATTTTGGGAAGGGGGGGAAGGGGACTGTGGCCTTTTTTATATCCACTTATTAAAATGAAGAGTTCCAGTATCAACAGCAATAAACTCACAACCAAACTCCTAGTCCTGTTGGCTGCAGCGAAAAAAAAGAATAAAATAATGAAATAAGACAGCATTAACCCCTTCTCATCTAAATGAGAATCATGAATAGAATCTTCTCGCCATAACTGATACAGTATAGCAGAAAAGCAAATTCAAAAAGAGGTGGAGCATGAATTTGTTAGATAAATTTACTTGTTGCTAATTAGGCTACATGTTGATTGAGTGTCCGTGTTGTTTGATAAGGTTTAAAAAACGTCATGCTTGTAAAAAAAAAAAAAAAAAGGACGAACTTTTTTAGCTCTACAGGTCATAGAGAAGACGAGCTTACAGACCGTTCTGCTGTCTGTCATTTGTCTGATATCCATCCATCTGTTAATTATTGCTACTCATCCTAACCTACATGGAGGATTGCTATGAAACGTTACACACATATTCATCCCTTGATTGAATATGTGTGTTGGTTCTGAATGAAAATGCTGTTGCTCATACATCCGGTATGGCTACCACAGTCGCCATCTAGAAAATCTTGTTATTGCTACTCCTCCTGAATGAATGGTCATATCAGCATCGGGTTGTCATTGAAATACTTCTTATGGCAGCTGTGGCAGCAATCTTGAAAATTTTGTTATCACTCTACTCCTACATGGATGGTTGTATCAGCTTGGAGATTTTACTAAAGGACTTAAAACGTCTAGTTGGTCCTAAATTAACGGTGCCAATCTGATGTTCAGTTTGGTCACCATGACAGCCCTTTTGAAAATCTTTTTATGCAAGTCCTCCTTAATGGGATATGCTACATTATGGTCATATGAACTTTGGGATTTCACTTAAAGACTCCTTATGTTGTCAAACTGGTCCTAAATAAAAAGGGTTCCAATCTGAAATCTAATTTGCCACTACTGCATCCATCTTGAAAATCCTTCTTTTTTTTTTTTCACATCTCCTCCTGAGCAGCAAATTATATTGGCATGGGGTTTTCACCAAAAATATTTCTTATAGATATAAAATTCCTGAAATTGATTTGTGCATCTAACTGAGCTGGTTTAGCCCAGTACTTTGAAGCACTTAGTACATTTTATATATATATATATATATATATATATATATATATATATATATATATATATATGATGTTTAAAAAATACTATCTACCTACTTAATTTTAAAACCATTGCAGTAGGAAACATATTTCTGGTAGACTTCTTATGATGTCTGCGTGGTTTTAAATGAAAATAATGCCAATCTAATGTCCAATGTGACCAGCTAGAAAATCTTTTTATTGCTGCTGCTCCTGAATGGGAAGTCGTATTAACATGGCATTTTCACCAAACATTTCTTGCAGTGTCTACTTGGGCCTAAATGAAAATAGTGTTGATCCAGTTCTATTATGGCTGCAACTGGCTTGAAAATCTTGTTATCACTACTTCTGAATGAAAGGTCAAATCCTGCAGTTTTATTGTTTTGTTGATTTGTAATTAAAATGATGCTGGTATCACATCCAATATGTGACCATCTTGAAAATCTTGTTTCAGTGGCTTATATGGTTAGAGGGTCTGCCTCAGATGCAGGAGGTCATGGGTTTTCGAACCCCAGCTGAGTTATAGCAAAGACATATAAAAATGGTACTATAAAGATGGTACTTCCGCTTTACACTCAGCATTAAGAGGTTAGTGTTAGGACTGGTAAGCCTGGTGTCAGGATAATGTGACTGGGTAGGACATGCTACATGTCTGCAGCATGATGCCCCAGTGCTAGACATCACTATAAACTGGCACACTGCAGATATCATAGTGATATGATGGGAAAATTGTTAAAGCAACATTAAAAATCCAAATCACACACACACACACACACACACACACACACACACACTTAAAGGGAAGATCTTTTTGATATGAGGTTTTCATCAGAAGAGTTCTTGTAGTGTCTGCTTGGTCCTAAATTAAAATGGCTGACCCTCAATATGGCTGTCATGGTGGCTATCTTGAAAATTGTGTCATCTCTACTTCCAAATGCAATCAGTTTTCACCCACAGACTTCTTATCATACCTAGTTGGTCCTGAAACAAGAAATATTTAGCACTTGCCAGACTAGACAAGTAGATTGTTAGAGATTTTTCTTCCAAGCACATTAGGTTTACTCTTGCTTTCACTATCAGAGGATGATAAATGACTTGGACTCCACAAGACTAATTCAATTTTGTTTCCTTTTAAGTTAGACAAGTCTGGTATTTAATGTGTATTACTTTCAGACAATTAGGCTTTCATATAATATGTTTTAAAAAACTGATTCAGATCTGACAATTAATCAATTAAACTTTCAAAGTCATTTTTACACCAACATCTAACAACAAAATTTCTTATCCTGGTCATGGTAGATTTAGATTTATTGGTCTTCTGATAAACCAGAAGTGAAGTTTTCAAACAGATTTTAGATTTTTTTTGTCCTTCTTAGATACTTGCAATTTCAGTTTCACCTGCACAAACAACATGGCCAGCTAAAGAGAGTTTGAAGTTATTTTAAATTGGGTTGTGAATAAATTGTCATATCAAAAAGTCAGCATATTTTGGCGGATGCAGTGGGCATGAATAAATAATTTTGTGAATGGTCAATAAAATGCTTTTCGGTTCTTTTTACATAGAAGTTAGTATACTGGTTTTTTGTTGTCAGACAAGGCAGTTATTGATTGGCTTATTATTTTTGAACCAGTCTGACTACCATATTTGGTCATGTTTAGTGTTTGCCCAACTGCTGACACCAAGATCTGTTCTTGACTGCATAGCCTTGATTTTTGGTGTCAGAAGTTAGATGCACGCTACACACCAGTCAGTATCATTGATGATGCAGATACTATTAAATTTTGACAATAAGCATGTATGTGCATTTATTTTGTGTATATACATATCAGCATTGAAATGCATGATAATACAGTAAACTGGAAAATGTATTATTTTAGACTTGTCACCCAGTGCCACTGCAGTACATAAACATCTTAATAGTCAGTTAGATTATTGATACAGAAAAGTCAGTTTGAGAACAATAAAGTTTTAATAGAGAACTAGCTGGATAGATTATTGACTCATGGATTAGAACAGGGAATTCATAATAGATAAAGAGTGAGGTAGATTATTGACTCGAAAGGCAGTAACAAAACAAGGAACTCCTAAATAGTAGGATAGATTATTGACTCTTAGTAGATAAATAGGTAGATTATTCACTCAGAATAAAATGTATGTGTGTCAGTGTCTGTGTGTGTGCCTGTATGTTTTTCTTCCTACTCTCCCCAGGTGGCCAAGGCATCTAAAGCACTTACCTTTACTGATAACTGCCATCTCACTGCTGTCCATGTGGGTTTGAGTCTCGGGCTCAGCCAATACAGGTATGTGAGAAAGCTTGCCAGTAGCTTTCAATGGGGTGGTGGTTCTTATTGGGGATTTTCCAGGTTCTTCCTCCACCAATTATACTGGCTGCCATGTATAACCTATCCTGCACTAAAAATTGTGTTAAACCCAAACAACAACAACTTAAATTTGCTTCAAAAATACAGGAAGGTCCATATGCACTTATTTTCCTCTATGTACATTATGTAGATTTTTAAAAAATGATATACTGAGTTTCTTTAACTAGACAAGATCTAACCCAAACTGACTAATTTTGTAGAGTTTTTGGTGGTATTAACGATTTCTTTAACTGGATGTGATTCTTGCCCACTCTGACTGGTTATGTCAATGTTTTGGTGGTATTATGGATTTCATTAACTGGATGTGATTCTAGCCCAGTCTGACTGGTTATTTCAATATTTTTGGTATTATGGATTTCTTTAACTGGATGAAATTCTAGCACAATCTGGTTATGAGATTTTTTGGTGGTATTAAGGATATCTTTCACTGGATGAGATTCTAGCCCAGACTGACTGGTTATTAAATTTATCATGTAGAAGACTCATAAAATCCATTTTTACAAATGGACCAGATTATCAGCTTCATGTAGTGTTTGATTAGATGACTGTCCCAGATTATCAGACTCATGCAGTGTTCGATCAGAGGACTGTCCCAGGTTATCAGATTCCTGCATTGTTTGATCACATAACTGCCCCAGATTATCAGCTTCATGCAGTGTTTGATCAGATGACTGTCCCAGATTATCACTCATGCAGTGTTTGATCAGATGACTGTCCCAGATTATCAGATTCTTGCATTGTTTGATCAGATAACTGTCCCAGATTATCAGATTCTTGCAGTGTTTGATCACATAACTGTGCCAGATTAGCAACTTCATGCAGTGTTTGATTAGCTGACTGTCCCAGATTATCAGACTCATGCAGTGTTTGATCACATCACTGTCCCAGATTATCAGCTTCATGTAGTGTTTGATCAGATGACTGTCCCAGATCATCAGACTCTTTAAGTATTTGATCAAATGACTGTCCTAGATTATCAGACTCATGCAGTATTTGATCAGATGTCTGTCTCAGATTATCAGATTCTTGCAGTGTTTGATCACATAACTATGCCAGATTAGCAACTTGTGCAGTGTTTGATTAGATGACTGTCCCAGATTATCAGACTCATGCAGTGTTTGATCACATCACTGTCCCAGATTATCAGCTTCATGCAGTGTTTGATCAGATGACTGTCCCAGATTATCAGACTCATGCAGTGTTTGATCAGATGACTGTCCCAGATTATCATATTCTTGCAGTGTTTGATCACATAACTGTGCCAGATTAGCAACTTCATGCACTGTTTGATCAGATAATTAGAAGTTTGAAAAAATATATTGAAAATGTATTTTCCAAATGGTTTCAAACCAAACATTAAAATGGAAGATGATGCTAGTTATTAATTACTGACTTTTGAATTGTCAGCTCTGACCAAGTCTTTTTGATGACAGCTGTTCAAGCAACAAGTAGTCATATCCACTATCAGCTCTGACCAGAACTTTCAAATGAAGGATATTCAAACATTAGTCATTGCTTTTACATTGAATATCAGATCTGCATGGCAAAAGCTTTCCTGCAAAAATTCCACTGCCTTTGGAAAATTTTTAAAGGCTCGAATGTTGCAGTTTTGTAAGCAAACAAAAAACACACCACAGTAATAGGGGTGAAAATCTGCTACCACAGTTACCATAGTCATTTTTTCTACAGTGAATTCAGATCAAATGGATTGACTATGCCCACGGACAACATGTAAAATGAAAATATTGTATATGCACTGTCTTGTAAATTGTGTCAGCAAGTGAGAACATTACATAACCCACCTGGGCAGGGTGTTATGCAATGAGCAGATTGGTGGTACACTCTTTGTAGAATGGTATAGGCCTCAGTCTGAAGACACATTTTAGGTCAGTAACTCTGCATCCATGTTGTGCCTACTGGATCTTAATACTGTAGGGTTTTATAGGCAAAACTGCCTTATTCTGGGGTAAATAATACATATTATTATTAAACCATTCATGACCATAGCTTCCTTATACTGGGGTACCTTACATTGAGTTGTACTTAAAAGGGAAAGTGAGTTTTGTATTGAATTTAATCACTTCAGCTTGATGATTTATCATTGAATTTAATCATTAGGCTGGTATGGTTTCTAGTTATTAAATTGAATTTCATAATTAGTCTGGTATGGTTTTCCAGTTATTAAATTGAATTTAATCACAGCCATTAGGACTGTAGTTGTCACTGCATTTAATCATGGCATTTTATGTTATCCTCGAATTTAATAACTGTTGGGATTATATTACATGATCTGGACTCACACTTTCAATCCATACTCGAAAGCACTTTCATGAAGATGATTGAGATGGGTAATGTGTACAAAGCAGTTGATAATGGCAGAAATAAAGCTCAGAATCAGAAACTACATTTGACAATGTAAACTTGCTCTTTCAACATATTTTATTGTCATTTAATCCCAGGCAACCACACTTCAATTGTTTTGGGATGAACATAGCAAAGCAAATAGAAATTAAAACCCAGGTGAAGCAGTTTTAGATAGAACTTGGCAACAAAATTACAAAATAATGTATAATAAGGCTTAGACAAATATTTTATATTTGCCAAATCATCACAGAAAAATAAATGTATTAAATATGGTGTTGAAAGCTCTAAAATTATTGGCAGGTTGTGAAGAAAGTCTAGTGTTTGTTGAATTACACCATCAATCACATTTATTGATCTATGTGGCGTTAAAACTCATTAAATTGATGACAGAATCTGAGCCATGGAGCTTATGCTTTGATAGCAATTTTAATTCCTGTGAAAATTCATGTTGATTAAGTAGATGTATAGAAATATTACAGAGTGAATAATCTATCTTCATTATTTCTATATTCTACTGTGTAGAAATATTACTTAGTGAATAATTTATCTGAATTATTTCTATATTCTACTGTGTAGAAATGTTACTGACTGAATAAATTTATCTAAATTATTTCTATATTCTACTGTTTAGAAATATTACTGAGTGAATAATTTAATAAATTTATCTGAATTATTTCTATATTCTGCTGTGTAGAAATATTACTGAGTGAATAATTTAATAAATTTATCAAAATTATTTCTATATTCTGCAGTGTAGAAATATTACTGAGTGAATAATTTAATAAATTTATCAAAATTATTTCTATATTCTGCTGTGTAGAAATATTACTGAGTGAATAATTTATATAAAGTATTTCTATATTCTATCAAAAATACTGTCAATCATATTTTTGCCAACTTAAAATGGTTTCAAAGACATTTTACAGTTAAGGCTGGTATGCAAGATGCTAATTTGAGTCCATATTCCATGTGGGAACATGTTATGTGTATTTTCTGGATTTCACAAATATGTAAACAGTGCAAAATTAACTGATTGTTGTAGTATTTTCATATGTAATTCATAAATATGCAAGACAATCTTAGTTAAGTGAATTGATCTCATTCTTTGATCATTGATAATTGATCTCATTTTTTTCATCATTGATAATTGATCTCATTTTTTTCATCATTGATAATTGATCTCATCTTTGGCTTTTGAATAATAAGGAAAGAACTTTAAATCTGACAGACCATTAGTACTGTACATGTCACAGTTAAACCCGACAGAACAATTTAGAAATCTGTCTTTAAACCACCTTGAGGAAATGCCAACTGAACCCCAGTATGTAACAAGTAGGGAAGAGGCGTGGCAGATGTCATTTCTCAATATAGAAATTGTTTCTGTTAAGTAGATAAATCAGGCTAGCTTTAAGGCTGGATCACTTTCTTAGAATGGATCCTCCTTGTATAAAACAATAATGCCAATTTACACTGTTAGCACATTTGAAGGAAAGATAAATGATTTTCGTACCCTTCAGTGCCAGACATTAACTAAGGAATCAGCTTTTATAAAGGTATCAGTTGAAGACACTTTAGTTGTACACACATTTATCTTTACTTATTGCACAGTTTGGTATTCAGGCAGGCAGACATTGGTTCTTTTATGACACTATTGTCGTACTGTTAAACACTAATGTAAAATTTCATAAAGGGTGAGACATACAGATGGCCAGAATAAGGAAACAGTTTCAGTAACACTGATAAAAATAGATAGTTAACAAAAGCAGCATATATATAAATATAAAGTAGGTAAATATTTTAAATACTTGTGCCAGAATGATAATATGCAACAAAAAACTTTTCAAGCAGCTTTGAATTGTTTTGCATAGGTAAACAATGCACTTGCATGATACATTGCCTTTGATTGATGATTTGTTCTTTCCAATCATTTGTTAGCTTCAGATGACATGAGCAGTACACAATAGAAGAACATGATGCATGAAATTTATAAGCCCAACCATTCTTGGTAAATTATACATAGCTAAATAAAGTAGTTGTAAGATCTCCAGTCATGAAAATAAATGAAAATGCAAATCTTCTGACCCGTAAGAGTTTGACCTCTTGCATGTCTTTCCACGTTTGCTTGGACTTCATCTTGGTGATCAATTTCATGGTTTCTATGACTACAAGACCACTTTACTTCAAATATGTAAGGACACGGATTAAAATAACTGCAATGAAAGAAAGAAAACATGGAAGGAGCATTTTGAAAACATATAGATTATTACTGTCTCCAGACTGGCACTCAAATTTTTCAGCTGCTTGCCAAATTTTGTCAAAAAATTTCTGACATTTTTTAATGTTTAGTGTACAAGAAAAGGACTACACTAAAGAATTTTGTTTCAGGTTTGGTTCCTGTTCAGCTTTGTTCATTGCTATTTTATCATAATTCCCCTACATTATTTGAAATTTTTGCTCTTGTGGGTCTGAGAATGTAGAATGTACATGTTATAAGAACAGGTTTTTTCAGCCAGCAGTGTCTCATGTGAAATTTCCACCCGAGAAGGTCTTGGATTTTTTACATTAGTGTAGTGTATTGTTAAAAAGAATTGACTTTGTAGTTTAAAGATTTTACCCTTTTTTTACCTTTATTTTTTTTAATGCTTTTTTGGAAGCCTAAATTTACTCAACACAATATAGCTAGGACTGTGCTGATGTTCTGTTAAAACCCTCTGCATACATACTTAACTTTTTTATTATAAATTAATAGGTTTGATCTATCACCAGATTGAGCAAATCTGCAAAGTTTTTTTAAAAAGAAATTTAGTGTCTTTTGTCACATTTGAGAACCTGAAAAATATGTTATACTTGTGGACATAGTGAGTTCAGAGCAATTAATTTACTCATAACAGCACAGGACCTAACATTTACAGTCACCAGATCTGTTGTTTTCATTTAAATCAATAATAACTCGACTTCTCTGTTCACTAATCTGCAATTTTTTCAATCACTAGTACCAACATGGATAGCGGTATTGCCTGTACATATTTTGCACCCACTGATTTTTCATGCACCATTAACCCACAAAAATTATTATTATTTTTGGCTACAGAGTAGTCTGTTCTTACTAAAATTTTACAAATGTTAGTTACCTAAGAAAATGATTACATTTTTTACCTGTAATTTTTTCTGCACTTGAAAAATAGTGCAAACTACACAAATAATTACAGACATTACAGTAAGAAAATTAATGTTATAGAGTGCTCCCTAATGCTGACAGTAGGAGCCATCAAGATATGCTTTATGCAACAGCAGATCTAGGTCTTATGGTTTTTACTGTTAGTTGGATGCTACACATGGATAAATACAGTTAAAGTTTAGAAATATATGCAAGCTTTCCTATTTTGCCTTTACTTCTCTGCATAATAAATATAATGCTAAATGTTAGCTATAATCCATATAACCTGTTTATTAATGTAACCTTAACAAAACCAGATAAAATACAATTATCACACTTACATGATTAATAATTGCTGCATAGTTTACAACAGTTATATAGAGACAATATTGTAAAGTGTCCAACAGAGCCAATTACAGTGGTTCTTAAGCCTGCACATATAAAGACAGTTGACTACTAGGCTCACTTTGGCCTCTTATTCAAATAAGGTCCATTGAGCGCTGCCCTGGTTCATTAAATTTTTTTTGTATTGAGCAATCTTATTAGCTGCTGGCTTTATTTTCTGTGCACTGGTTTAGAAATAGACATATATGCCCTCAATTCAGCAAATCTGGTGTCTTGTTTTCTAGTATCTTGTTGTTCTTAGTAAAATTAGGAACCTTGTATATCATGATTCCAGCAAAAATGTCACATTGCACTAACTTCATTGTTTTCCACACAGATATTGCACTCTACCAATTTGTAAAGAGTCCATAACTATCTGTAACCATTCGTAGGATGCAATTATGTAAACCATGCAGTCTCTCTGTCTCTGAGATTACAGTCATTATGTAAATATTTGTCTGCTTATACCCATTATTAGACAGTTATCAAACTTCAGAGTGCAAGGGTTTATAAAGTTTTGGAGAATAAAATGACGCCTTTTGTTTTTCATACAAAAATCAGCAATTATTACATTGGTTGTAACCACTTATTTAGGAGTGAAATCCATAATGAAAACTTTTTAATTTATAATTTTCTAATAATAATTATGAAAATGATTCTACATGTACCTCGGTTTATCATGAGAGAAATGCAATAGTCATTGAAAGGGACCACCATGAACATGTAAATTCATAATTTACAAAAACCGGGGCATATGAGGTTATCCAAGTTCTTTGAGCTCCAGGAAATGCTTATGTTTTTACTGCTCAGAATATTACATAGTACTATATCAGTTTACCTCATCTCAGAGTCATTTCTTGCATTTTTTTCATCAAAGTGAGTCACAAATACAGTCACTTTGTTCAGCTCAACATTGCAAATGATATCTGCTTCAGGAGCCCATGGAATTTTTACATGAGTGCCTGGAAATGGTTAGGATTAGGGTTAGGGTTCGAATTACCCTAAAATTACAATTTGTTTTGCACATTAACAATTTCACTATATTCTATGAGCACACAGAGCATGACCACTCCTTTGATATTGCTGACAAAAAAAGTTGGTCTTTGTACATGAAATCTGCCATGCTGGTCCGTATGGAAGAATCCAGTTTGGTACAGGACGGAGAGGTAATGGGAGCTTTCATGTGCCATAGTCAGAGAAGCATCTGATCATTGGCATAAACACACATCAGGTAGAAATTTAAAATTGTTTAATGAAACTAGATGATGCAGATAATGTTTATTTAGCTGTGGCACACAATGGCTGCCATAACTGCTCAGTCTGGTATGAAAAAAAGGACTCTACAAAAATTCCAGTACCAAAATAGCATATCGCATGTCATATACCACTCTTTGCTATCATGTATCAGTTGAGTGATCTTGCTCTGTGAGTTTATTCAAAATGGTACTGAAATCATTTATGTTGCAAATGAAATAACGTAATTTTAAATAGGTATATTTTGAGATACTTGCATAAAACTTCTCATAGCTACAGACATTGAATATCAATCATGATTCTAAGCCAAATGAAATGTCAGAATGATGTAATATAGCACAGTGATGTCATGAAATAGATGAACATCGCAATGGCATGCATCCATATGAAAATCATAGGATATGATATGCAAAATTATTCTTAAGGTCATCAGTAGGGTAAATTTGTCTCCTGATTTGTTAATGACCTGGTATGAAATGAGACACAGTAGAAAACTTGGGGTGGGCACAAGCACCTGACTATGGTATCATACAATGTCAGTAACAAATTGTGCAACATCAGATATCTAGATAATTGTACCTAGCATTAAGCCATGTAGCACCACTAGAAGTTTCTCTTTTGTCTTTTTGAACTGGTTAAGCAGTAGTGGTGTTTAGTGTCATGATTATTTACTTCTTAACTTATCTAATGCTGTGTTTCTATTTTACACTGGTACTATCTGAAGTATAAAATTACAGCTGTGTGTTGTAGTTATGCATACTGTAACAAAATCTTCTCTCCTGCCTACCTGGTCTTTTATCTGAGTGACATATAGTATTTAGTTCTTATGTAATTATGCACAATAGGAATGCAAGGTGCGCCAAGTAAACTGTCTTAATGGTTTAGAATTGGGTTTGCTTACAATATTGTGTGTGGGCGTAATTGTAACAGCAGAAGAGTTCAGATCAGGAAGTGGTCTTACACTATATGTTGAGAGATCTGGACTTGGACTGTTATGTTGTGCCAACTAAAACTGTCCATGTTAAAGGACCATTCTATCAAAATAGTCACCCCAGTATCCGTTATTTTGCCCAAAAATACAAAAAGTGGGATTGACAGTTCAAATATATAGTTTTCATGCTTTTAATAAACTTTATTTCATATTTCGTCTTGTAAGATGTGACTTGTTCTTCGATATCTTTCAACGTTGTTTTTGATAGTAACCTATTTATGTGCTTACTGGGGAAAATAAAGTCATATGACCGATATGGGTGAAACGATACACCTGTGCTGCATATTGATATGATTCATGATACACAGCCCATGATACGATACATATCGATATGATTCATGATACACAGCCTGTGATAAGACACATATGGATACAATTCATGATACATAGCCTGTGATAAGATGCATATCGATACAATTCATGATACACAGCCTGCAATACAATACATATCAATATATGTATGAACTTGCTGGTCTTTCCATCTTTGGAAGGTAGATGGTACCCTTTTATGTATGTATGTCGACAAACTGGTTGTATTTCCACTTGCAGATTACAGATTGACATATAGTTATCATGTAAATTTTATGCAATTCACATCGATGACAAGATAACAAATATACTTTCAAACAGACTACCCGTTGGTTGTCAGTGAGTTTTATTTAGCATTTTAAGCCATTTAATGGTGACTCCACTTAACTCACTGGAGCCACCAGGCCCTTTGTTTTGCACAGCATGGATGCTTTGAAACCATCTTATTACCAAGTTCATTTTTCACTTAAGCTTGGAAGACATTATGATGCTATCTTCAAAATATAGAAAATAATGAAATTTCCTCGTGCAAAGAAAATCTCATCTAGAACAAATCGTGGCATGGGAATGAGGATGAGTACCAACAAACTCTGAATTTATACTGGCATGATGTGCCATCTATGATAATACGTTCATGACATCACAGCTGGATTTAGACCAGGGGTCTCAAACTCAAATCACCATGAGAGCCACATGAGGACTAGTACATTGGCCCAAGAGCCACATCACTGAAACATTTCATTCTGTGAAAGCAGCTCTTGTAAAAAGGAGCCATTTACATTTTGGAAGCAAGAAGTAAACAATGTAGCAATCAGATTTTTATCCCAAAATGTCTGGCTGTGAAAGAATTTTTTATTATTATTTTACAAATTCAGGGTGTCATTGCAGGCTGCAGGAAGCAACTCCATGGGTCATGTGTTTGAGTTCCCTGATTCAGACTGTCCTGATGTGTCAGCATGTCTTTATACATTTATAACAGCTGATCTGGATTTAGACTGTCCTGATATGTCAATGTCTGTCTTTATACATTTATAACAGCTGATCTGGATTTAGACTGTCCTGATGGGTCAGCATATGTCTTTATACATTTATAACAGCTGGTCTGGATTTGTACTGTCATGATCCATCATCATCTATCTTTATAAATTCATAACAGCTGATCTGGATTTAGACTGTCCTGATGTGTCAGCATATGTCTTTATACATTTATAACAGCTGATCTGGATTTAGACTGTTCTGATGTGTCAGCATCTGTCTTTATACATTTGTAACAACTGATCTGGATTTAGACTGTCCTGGTGTGTCAGCATATGTCTTTATACATTTATAACAGCTGATCTGGATTTAGACTATCACAATGCACCATCATCTGTCTTTATACATTTATAACAGCTGATCTGGATTTAGACTGTCATGATGCACCAGCTTATATCTTTATACTTCCATGACATTATATGGTCAGCATGTCTCATTTAATCTTATATGAAGCCAGCATATCAGGGTTATAAATATAAATATGACACCAGCATATCAGGGTCCTAAATATAAATATGATGCCAGTATATCATTGTCCTAATTATAAATATGATGCCAGTATATCATTGTCCTAAATATAAATATGATGCCAGCATATCAGGGTCCTAAATATATATAGATATAATGCCAGCATATCAGAGTCCTAACCATAAATATGATGCCAGCATATCAGGGTCCTAAATATAAATATGATGCCAGCATATCAGGGTCCTAAATATAAATATGATGCCAGCATATCAGGGTCCTAATTATAAATATGATGCCAGTATATCATTGTCCTAAATATAAATATGATGCCAGTATATCATTGTCCTGAATATAAATATGATGCCAGTATATCATTGTCCTAAATATAAATATGATGCCAGTATATCATTGTCCAAAATATAAATATGATGCCAGCATATCAAGGGCCTAAATATAAATATGATTTAGCAGATAAAATTTGTACATTTGTATTAACTTTTTTATAGGAGTTACATCCTTTCCATTCAGACCCTATCTTTTCATCAGATCAGTGTAGTTTATCAGTGACATTGTGTTGACAATTAAATACATCCATCTTGGGCAGATAATTGGACAATTAGTGCAGCTTATTTAGTTCCTGTTTCCTTGATAGTAGTTAGAATAAATCTTGTTACCTTATCAGTGATCAATTACCCATTGCTGCTGCATTCACACCTGCCTGCTCAATATCTTTTGATCTTCACCTGTCACAGAAGCTGTTACCTTGAGAGTGAAGTGGCCCACACCCGCAGGTGAGATGGAAAAGCTGCTAATAAACCTTTTGGTTGCCATAGGAAAAGATGTTGAGTTGTTTTGATGTAGTTCCTTAACTTAATGGCACATCAACACAAGTAGGTTAGAGTCAAGGCAGTTGGAATAAAGGGCCTTGCCCAAAGGCACATCACAGTAGCCAACTCACTCTGATCCCATGATAGGAGTTGAACCCGCACCCTGTTGGACTCAAGTCAAGTGTGCTAACCAGTGAGCCACCATGGCTGCTGCAAGAAAACTAGAACTAGAAACTTACTAGTACTGCTTTGAAAAGAGAATCTGTCAATTCTTAGCTGTTGACTTTGTTATACTGAGCTGACTTTGCTATACTGAGTTGCAATACATATAGAATAGAATGAACTTGCAGTTAAAAACATTTATGTAAATCTCATTTTGAACCAATTAAACATGTTTGCTGTGGATGGAAATTTTTTAAGAAGAAGAAATAGTATTGCAGTCAGATGTGAATCAATAGCAAAGGTTATTTGTTTTAATATTTTTGAATTCTTGTCAACTAAATATGTCAGTAAAAACTACTGGCACTGAGAGGGTTATTTAACAACTGCTAGAGACAATACCAGTGGAGATTTATGCTTTCCATTTTTATGCATCATTTAATATTTGCAGATATCTGTGAATCAGTAAACAAGATTTTCCCAGCTTAATGTGCAAGCTATGTATCCTTAATTAAATACAGCAAATTCTGTTCATTATAGCCTTGAATAATTCAGTCAGTTGTACAATTTTCATAATTAAAGATAATTTGTTGCATTGTGGGTCTAGTTTTGGTACATTAGGATTCCAGAATGGGCCCTTTCATTGCCTTTGAAGGGAAAATTCAGGATATTGTTTTCAGAAAAATTTCCATATGTCTTTTAAATGCGAAATGTAGTGAGTCTGTGCAGCTTTTATTCTTCAAAAATGTTAGGTTTAATTTTCTTGTCTCACCTGAAAAATGTAGGTGAGACATAAGTACTATTATTCCAATGGCATTGTTTTTTTTGTTTGCATAAACATCAGTGCTAAGTACTTGAATTTATCTCTGTTTCTGCGACACTGTTGTATGTAGAGTTATGAAATTTGATGAGTTTTCATCATTGAGGATACAGCTCAGCCTAATAAAATGAGGTCACAGTGAATTACTTTTCATGCTCCAGTGATGGCCAAGAGTTTTGTATTTAAGCTTGGTTTTTCTGAATAATGTATGAACAATCATAAACTAATGGGTATATTAATCTTGGAGGGTTACTGCTTACTATGGGATACCGCCCCGATGGCCTAGTGGTTTGAGCATCCGCCTCGGATGCGGGAGGTTGTGGGTTCAATCCCTGGCTGAGTCATACCAAAGACTTACATAAATGGTACTAACAGCCGCCTCGCTTGGCGCTCAACATTAAGAGGAAAGTGTTAGGACTGGTCGGCCTGGTGTCAGGATAATGTGACTGGGTGGGACATCATGCTACATGTCTGCAGCATGATGCCCCAGTGCTAGACATCACTATCAACTGCAACACTGCAGATATCGTAGCGATATGACTGAAAATTTTTTAAAGCTACGTTAAAAATCCAAATCACACACACACTTACTATGGGCTAAATGAGGTCACTATGATCATATCTTATTGCCAATGATGCCAATCTTATTGGCAATGATGCCAATCTTATATGACTGCCACACAGGCCATCTGGAAAATCTTAATATTGCTGCTTCTTCTAGATGGCTGACTATTTCAGCATTATAATTTCACCAGGAGACGTCTTATGATGTCTGGTTGGTCTTAAATGGAAACTGTCTTTATGTCAGCCATTTTTAAATCTTGCTATTGTTTCGCATCCAAAAGGGAAAGTCATGTCAACATGAGGTTTTCACCAGAAGACTTCTTATAATATTTTGTTGGTCCTAAATTAAAGTAGTGCTAATATCTAACATCCAAAATTATCTCCCCAATGGTGATAATCTTTAAATTCTTGTTATTGCTACTCTTATTTGGAAAGTCATTTGGAGATGGGGTTTGGAAAGTCATTTGGAGATGGGGTTTGGAAAGTCATTTGGAGATGGGGGTTTGGAAAGTCATTTGGAGATGGGGTTTCCTTGAGAAGAGCTTGCTGGTCCTAAATGAAAACATGCAAATTGACCTGAATTTCACCATCATGATTGCCATCTTGAAAATATTATCTCAGCTCTGCCTGACCAGATGGTTATATCAGCATGGGGTTTCACCAGTATATTTACAATGTGTAGTTTGTCCTGAATGAAAATGGTGCCAATCTGACAGCCAATATGGCACTGTGGCAGTTAATTTTAAAAACTTTGTTATGGCTGAAGAATATTATATGGTTCCAACCATCAGCATTGAAAAGGAAGAAATGGTCTTATTTTGAATTCCTGGAAATTCTTTTTTCTCAATAGAGTGCCAGTGCCTTGAAAGGATTCTTCTTGCATTATGCCACAGTTGGTAGATGAGACACATCGTTTCAGTTCTTGTTCATAGTATGAATGTTTAATGATCTCAGAATGTCATGATTTGGTTGAATACACTGTTTCTCATAATTTTATTCTCCTTTAGTTTTGTCATATTTCTCCACAAGAAACATTATACCAGTCCAGTTCTTTGAAATGAGAGAAAACATACAGTAAATTGTCCCATTGTGATGATTCTTGAAATAAACCCACTCACCCACCCTCCTCTGGCAACCACATGCATGTTCCCAATCACTTGGGAAAAATAAAACTTGTGTCACTAAATTAGATTAGTCACCAATTATGATCAGATTTCGCTTGAATCAGACATGTGGTATGATAAGGAGGTTATATAGTCAAACCTGTCTTGAGAGACCATCCCTTCTGCCATGACAAAGTGATCTCTCAAAATAGAGTTGTGTCTCGTAACAGGTCTGTGCTGTCTCAGAGGTAGAAATTCAGCTGGGTTTAAGAGGGGAAAATACTGCTAAAATTACTGTACATATATTTCGTCCTCTTTTTTGGGGCATTATTAGCCAGTATTGTGCTGACATGCTGTTAAACCATACAACTACTACTGAGGCTATTATAGGTTTTGATAAAGTATTGCAGTTTGTATTGTTTATATCTGATGTTGAGATACATTTGTACATGAAATACATTCTGTACTTTGCATACAAATCATGGTTACTGGTCTAGTTTAGCAGGTGGTCTGTCATAACAGTGTAAGATTATATACTAGATTCAAACTGCATAGTGATTTTGGTTGCAAATTACAGGTGATCACTCATAGCAGAGGTTGTTCAGATCAGGTTTTACTGTTTTCTAAATAATGGTACCTGTGCTTTTGTTTGTAGACTAAGTAATGCAGACTTAGAATTGTACTGTGAGAGATTGATCTATGTAGGAAAGATGACGGGTTTGTTTTTGTATGAATCGGTACTAACAAATTTATGTCTTATTAGTGATAATAATGATTGTAAATGTCCACATTCTAAATTAACCTTTAGTTTACAGCCAAAGTAACTACATTTGATGTATTTTGCATGTGCAAAGGAGCCCAAGGAAATTAATACACTGAACAGAAAAATAAACTACCAAAATCATGTGCCATCCAGTGTTTTTATTGTTAAGACAGTAGATATACAACACTTCACAATGGATCTACATAAATTTTTACCTTAAAAAGTTGTTCATGCAAGCTCATATGTTGAATCTGTTTTAAAGACTGGGTGCTGGATCAACATGTTGAGTCACACAGTGTGTCTTTCATGTTGATAATTAATTCAGTATGCAAGATTGTTGTTTGGATACCACACTGTGTCATGGATAAATATAATTTTTCAGCTGCTGTATTGATTGTAATGTTTCATACACTTTTATTCAAATTTTTTCCATTTATTTTTTTCGTAGGTGTTAAGATATTTATAACCAAAATATTAATTTTCATTTCCTTAGGTAATTAAAATTTGCAAAATTGTAAATCCGAACTAGAGTTTTGGTAAAACAAATCCACACAATCCTGCTTTGTCCCACCTACATCCAAAATAATCAAAAGTTCCAGGGGGTAAAATCAGACACAGGAGTCAGATTTAGATGCTAAACTTAATTGTGTTTCTGTGCCACCAAACCCAACAAAACCAATCTTTCTTATTCAGGAACTGGATAAATTGATATAGGGTGGGGATTTCAGTTGTTTCCAAGTTGAGACCCAGCGGCAAAGTCCAGTGGGATACAGATGGACACCGGCATCAGTGTCAGTTGTATGCATACATTATTTTCTTCTTATGCTTAATATATACATGGTTATAGGGTGGGGATCTGAGTAATTTCTAAGTTTTGACCCAAGGGTCTCATTATTACCCCTGTCTAACATGTGTCAAGGGTCTCATTATTACCCCTGTCTAACATGTGTCAAGGGTCTCATTATTACCCCTGTCTAACATGTGTCAAGGGTCTCATTATTACCCCTGTCTAACATGTGTCAAGGGTCTCATTATTACCCCTGTCTAACATGTGTCAAGGGTCTCGTTATTATCACTGTCTAACATGTGTCAAGGGTCTCATTATTACCCCTGTCTAATGTTGACACTGGTGTTAGTGAACACAGATGCCATTTCTCAGATGTGTTGTTCTCATAATTTGGGAGTTATTTGAAATATATGAAAAACCACTTTCACATCCCCACCTCCATCCCACCACCAGGGTTGTATCAGAAATCTAAAACTGTTGAGCTCATCTACAGACCACCTACAATCAGCGTGGATTTAAGTGGAACTGCGTGGGAGGAGTTGCATCATATTACAGATGAACGCAAGATTTCATAATCCCGACCTTCTGAAAAGTATTGGGATATTAAAGTTCTATTAAATGTTAGAAGACAAAACAATTAATCTTTATGTATCGATGGCTTATGAAAAATTAATGGTTATGAAAATTAGACAACAAAGGAAATGATTACACCAAAAATTACCCCTACCTCATTTATTGCTAATTAGTTTGCAAGAGAGAGAGAGAGAGAGATCTAAATATGCAGTAAATTTGAAGTCACAAGCAAAATGGTTCATCATTTATTGTATGAGATAATTCATGTTATAGATAGGTTCTTGACATATTTATAGTTTCCTTATTGTTTCTTGTTGCATATCATTTTATGTTTCATACAAAATTTGGCATAGTCATTCATATTGTATAGTTGCTGTGTTTTGGATATAAAAGTTCTATATCCTTGTGTAGAGGGTAGAACTGGGCAAGTCAGCATGGAAAGTTGAAGTGGTAGAGCACCTATTTAGAGTTAGGGAGGTCCCTCAGGTTCAAACTCCAGTCTGGCCATGTTTTTTTCCTAGTTGCATATAACCATCAGACTTTTTTTGTTTCTTTTGAACTCATTACACTTGCTGTTTTTTCTTGAAAAGTGGCCTTAGCCGTATATAGTTATTATATCTCATGGCTTTGTCCAAGTGTTACTGATTTTAACCCAGTATAGTTCCATTTCATGTGATATCAGCCATATACAGTTCGATATGGTGTATCAGCCATGAACGGCTGAAGGGAATATGGCACATTGTGTGAAACAGACATTTGGCCCTCCCCTATCTATATTCCAACTTCAGAAACATTTAAAGAACAGTCAATTTGTCCAAATAATTTGATTTTCATATGAAGCAAAAAAACTAAGGTTTTGTTTCATTTTACTACCTTGTCTGATTTTTGTGCCCCTTTTCTTCTCAGATTTGACACCCTTCTGAAAATGGCTTCCTGCGCAAGTACACTTCTCACACATAGCTGATGCCAGCCCTGGTATCAGCCATGTATAGTTCCATTTTTTATGGTATCTGCCATATAAAAGGTCTTTTTCATGTGGTATTAGTCCATTGAAGGTTCTGTTAATGAAATAGTAAATAATGTAATTTAAACAAGGGTTTGTAAGCAGTGAATCAACTGAGTGTATAGTTTTGTGCAGGTACAGTTCAAGCAATTCTCTTCAACTTCAGCTTTTCCATAGTGATGCCATATTTGATGTGAAAATCACCATTTTCCTTGCAGTTCCACATTTGATAAGAAAATCATCCATACTTTATAAAAAGAATTAATAGACAAATCCTACTTAAGAAGATATGTGAAAATGTATCATTTATTTGGATGGCAACATGCATGCTCATTTACATGGTTTCCAATTTTGTAAGGTTCCCTGGGTGGTTGAGTGGTCTAAGGTACTTGCATTTAAAGGGTTTTAGGGTGCCCTGGGTGGCTGAGTGGTCTAAGGTACTCACATTTAGAGGGTTTTAGGGTGCCCTGGGTGGCTGAGTGGTCTAAGGTACTCACATTTAGAGAGTTTTAGGGTGCCCTGGATGGCTGAGTGGTCTAAGGTACTTGCATTTAAAGGGTTTTAGGGTGCCCTGGGTGGCTGAGTGGCTTAAGGTACTCACATTTAGAGGGTTTTAGGGTGTCCTGGGTGGCTGAGTGGTCTAAGGTACGCGCATTTGGAGGATTTAAGGGTGCCCTGAGTGGCTGAGTGGTCTAAGGTACTTGCATTTGGAGGGTTTTAGGGAGCCCTGGGTGGCTGAGTGGTCTAAGGTACTTGCATTTAGAGAGTTTTAGGGTGCCTTGGGTGGCTGAGTGGTCTAAGGTACTTGCATTTAAAGGGTTTTAGGGTGCCCTGGGTGGCTGAGTGGTCTAAGGTACTTGCCTCTACTGATCACTCACATCTCCTCTCTGTCTGCATGGGTTCAAGTTTTGGCTTGGTCAGCATGGGTATGTGAGAAAGCTTGTCAGTAACATATTGGGTCAGTGGTTCTTTCCAGGGTCAGTGTTTCTTTCCATGGTCTTCCTTGGTTCTTCATCCCAAATATACAGGCTGCCGTGCAAAACCTGTCATATGCTGAAAAAGGCGATAAACTCTTCAAACCAAACCAAACCAATTTTGCAAATGTTTGCAGGCAGGGAACTAAACTGTTCACATGTATAAAGGATGCAGTCTTATTACCAGCATATCCTTTTCTTTGCATATTTGATAACTGAGTCTGTGATCTTCAACCTTTGATGAATTTTAAATACAATCCAGACACAAACTGCACAGACCTAAATCTGCCATTATATAATTCACCGGCAGATCTGGGTCTAAGCAGTTTGTTTGGAGAAATCAGTAGAACATAGACCCAGATCGTTAGATGCAGTATGCAATGGCAGATAGGAGGTATGTTGTTTGGACTCGTAAACAACTACTTACAGTGCTCAGATCTATTATTTTTATTGTCATTTAGTGACAAGGTGACAATTAGTGACAGGGTGACAATTAGTGACAGGGTACTTTTTCAAATACTCATCTGTGAAATGACCCTTATTTGGGGATAAGTTTTCAGTTAAGGGTAGCATAAGAAATGCACACCAAACTGTAAATTTTGTGAAAAGTTATATGTGCTAACAGTTCACAAGCAATCATACTTAATCATATGACTGATTGAATGTTGTGGCAGGTTGGTATACTCAACCAGTGTTACCATATCATATGCAACTGTGGCAGGCTGCTATACCAACCAGTGTTACCATATCAGAGGCAGCTGCAGAGCATTTTGAGTCATGTCAGAGGAAATTACAAAGCTTTTTGAGTCATGTCAGAGGAAACTTAAGAACTTTTTGAGTCATGTCAGAGGAAACTACAGCTTTTTAAGTGATCGACAACAAACATTGAAATGATTGGACAAATCTATCTGGTTTGTCTAAATGGAGAACAGCCTTTGATTTTATTCTATATATGTTGTTCTGATAAGACAGTGAAATTTCTGAATGAACTAGCATGCTACCTTGTCCTTGTTCTGACACTGTGTAAATCAATTGGTGATAGGTGATATCCACTGGCATACAGGTACTATAAATTGTGTCTGGTGACCTCGAAACTCATTCAGAAATCACAATCTTTTTTTTTTTTTTTTTGTTCTGTTTGTATGAATGAAGAAGCACACAATCTGCAGGTCTTATGCTTGGAAACTTTCAGTGACCTGCTCTCCAAAAGACCTCCTGGGTTGATTGAAAATCTTGAAGTTTAAGTATCAATTAAGTGATTTTTCAAAAGATTTCACATGTTGACTTTGCTTTGTGATAGTTTTTATGTATTATTTGCAGATTCAAAAGTAGTAAATGAAGCCATTGTGTTCAGATCAGACAGGAAGTGCTTTATTTTCAATATGTGCAAAAAGAATTTTCTGACGGGAAAATGCTGGATCTGTGTGAAATTTTTTCTTGTTCAGAATTATTGGTTTCCTGTCTCTGGTTTTATTTACAATCCATTTCACTCAGTAACCTTTGTAAATAAATAAAAAAGAAATGAATGAATAAATAAAAGAATTTTAAACCATTGAAATGAATTTTATAGGGTCTTTTTTGTTCCAGTCAAGACGCAACTTGTAATCTCGTTATCAATAAATTGCCAGAGTGTTTGTAAGACACATATCCCCGTGCGCCCCCTCCCTTTACCCCACCCACTCACCCACAATATCTTTGCCCCAAGATAAATTTGGTGGATATAGAAATAGACCTGCAGGCCCAGACTAATAGTTGCATATATAAGTTTATTGTTTTGCATAGCAAGTGTAAATAATAATTCTTGACTATTTATTTCAATATTTTCCACAGTATGACCAAGGAGACACAACTTTATGCCACCGGGGCATGAAGCAGGGTCTCACCAGTGGTCACATACACCAATTCACAGATATTTCAGTCTCATTATTGGGGAGTTATTCTAAATTTATGCAAAGCTAACCACATCCTGCTAGCCTTATCCCCCTCCCCCCTTCATCAAAATTCCAAAATCTGTCATGTACATGTTCATACAACCCCAGAGTTGTATCACAAGGTGTACTCTCAATTTTTAACAGTGTAGCAGTGGTATGGGCAGGATCACATAATCGCCAGACCGCTTCAGTGGCCTAAGTGGTTATAGCGTCTGCCTCGGATACAGGAGGTCACGGGTTCAAACCCCAGCCAAGTCATACCAAAGACTTATAAAAATGGCACTAACAGCTGCCTCACTAGGCACTCAGCATTAAGAGGTTAGTGTTAGGACTGGTCAGCCTGGTGTCAGGATAATGGGAATGGTTGGGACATGATGCTACATGTCTGTGGCATGATGCCCCAGTGCTAGGCATCACTGTAAACTGCCACACTGCAGACATCATAGCGATATGACTGAAATTTTTTTAAAAACTACATTAAAAATCAAAATCACACACACACACACACACATAATCCCCAGCCTTTCTAAAAAATTGCGAGAATAATTACAAAAATTCTGAAGACTGCAGTTTTTATGTATATTGCAAAATATCCAATGGCAGATCAGTGGTAGATGCCTTTTTTGTGACTGTCTTCCTATCTTACAAATTAGTGCCACTAAGTACATGGTGTCGTCTATCCAAGCATGTTATTGTTGTGTTATTTGTTGTGTTCATGTTCTAAAGACTCTAAGTATCATCACACCAAAAATGTCCAGATTCATTGCAAATTTTGAACAGGCTTGTTAATACCGAGCATTATCCATTGTATTATCTGGTGACATTCCCCGACTCAGGATCGACCAGACAAAAGGCCACAGAAGGTGTGTTTTGGGCATGGTGTAGATGTGCTGGCATTGTTACAGAATATTGTTATTGACAAAAGACCTCCTAGAGCATAAATGATGTGGTAAAGGAAAACCACTAGCTAGGGGAAATAACCATAATGGGCATTGGTGTGGATGTGCTGGCATAGTCACAGGATGTTGCCACTGACAAAAGACCTCATCAGGTGTGAATGATATGGGATAGAAAAACCACTGGCTAGGGGAGATAATTATAATGGGTGTTGTATCAATAGCCATCAAGGCTACATCTTTGCCCTTGTTCAATTTCACTAATACAGGAGAGGGCTTTAAATAAATGCTTTTGCTACTTGCTTAATTCTCATATATATATGTGTGTGTGTGTGTGTGTGTGTGTGTGTGTGTGTGTGTCACATTATTTTCTTGTATTTCATATGGATTTTGCTATTCAATAATAATTTTTGAACTAACTTGACTATTTTCAAGAATGAAACCATTATTTATGAAACGTAATTGGTCAGTTTCATACTCAAATTTCATCCAATCAAATTGCTTGATTTAAGATGCTAAGGAAGAACTTAACTTTCCATTGTGAAATGTAGTCCTGCTTGGATTAAATTTCAGATTTGTAGTTCATCCAATCAGTTCTCTTTTTTGAAATTATGTGTAAGATCCATTCCACTGCAGTACACTAATTTACATCTTTAATTTCCTGGCCATATATTGAACTGGCTTGGGATTAATATTTTATATTGGCCTGTGATAAAGCTCTACATATAGCAAGGACAGTAAAACAAAAAATACTACTATAATACAATCTTTTTTTGTATATTTTCTGTTTAAATAAGAAAATACTTCAAACTGAAGTACTTGAAGTGAATTATATTAAAATGAAAAACTTTAAATGAAGAAGAGGAAAATGTTTTGCATAAGGAGTTGATCTTCAAATATCTATTTCGGAGTGCTGCATCTTGAGCAAGGGACCGCATGTTTCCTGTAATTTTTAGTCTCATAACTCCCAAGTTAGGACTTCTGAGTATACTTTTTTTGTCATCATGTGTGTCTGTACAGTTTAGTGGGAAAATGATAAATGTGTCAGTTTTTCTTTTGTCTTTCATGCTAGTACATGAAAAACATGCAAATATGATTTTCACTTTTGTGTTGTACTAATAATAGCCAGAATCTCCAAAAAGATGATCAAAATTTTGAGATGGCAGTTTATTTAAATTAAAACGATAGATTCATCAACTAAAATATTCAAGATTTCTTAGTTTGATGACCATTAGTCCAATATATTTTTGATATTTAATTTATAACATAAGCGACTCGCATACTTTTGCAAGTTTAACATCTACTCAGTGCATAGTTAGTTGAAAAGAATATCTCGGAGCAAAATGGAATTATTACATAAATACTGCATGATAATGAATGAAGACTAAAACTAAAGTTACATGAGAATTATATCCAGAACAGGCAATTCCATAGTGCACATCCTTTCAAGTAAACCAGATATTTAAACATGCTAGCACTTGCGTGGGTAACTTGAGTACAAAGTATTTAAATAATGTAGGCTTTGACAGAGGAGTCTGTGATGCAGTGCAGACAACAAAGTTAAGCTGCAAAACTACTAAAGCAACTGAGGTTATATCATTTTTTTTCTACTACTAGGGCCTCAAACATTTATAGTATTTTTTTCATGTCCTTTTTAAATTGTATGTATCTTCCAAATTTGACTGACACGGGGACATTGTGTCACCAACCCTCAGAATTGTATGTACAACGTAGGGTACGCTACCCATATGAACTGTGCTTACCCTAGCATAGAAAATAACTTGTATCTAGTTTTATGCAAATTTGAAACTGCTCTTTTAAACCTGGTTTATAAGGACTTTATCATATAGGCCAGAGATGAGTGTGTCCAACGTTCCCTCTAAGGCATGTACGCTAGTGAGCGCCGAGCAAAAGTCACTGAGCAGACTGCATGACATCAAACAACATATGTTCGCTAAGACATCAAACAAGCTGTGCTAAGACATCGACCAAGCTGCGCGCGCACGCAGCTTAGCAGGAACATTGAGTGTGTCCATAATTTATCATTTAAATTAAAAAGACATTTAATGTGGATTCTTTGGAAAAAAGATTGCAGAGGTATTCCCTTGCCCTCTAAGGCTAATCGGATCGTAAAGCCCTGACAAAATACACAAACAGCATTTTATTGATTTATTTAGTTAAAATGAAAACTGCAATCTCACTCCTTTTTGCGTGGGGTGGGTTCCCTTTCTAAATTTAAAGATAATTGATGTAATGTAAACCACATTTAATTTTTAGGTTTTAAAATGACTTATTTTGAATGAACATTAAAAGTGGTCTTGTCCTTGATGCTGCAGGGGAGGGTATACAAATATGGTAAACAGTAAACGTTTGTGTATAGCAGTGGTGAAAATTGAGGGCGGGTGTATTTTCTAGTAAATCTTGTAGACTTTTGAGCGTAAAATAAAATTATGTCAGTTCTTGCAAGGAAAACCCCAACCATTTAAAGATCAAATGCCCTTGTATAAAATCCAAAATCCTGGATATGCCCCTGCATTTGACGTACCATAGTTTGCCAGTGACTGAAGAAAGTTGACAAAAGGAAATAGCAAAGCATGTCCTTGGAGTGTGTGAAAAAAGTATGTGTTAAAGTAGTAAAGATATCCTGTACAGATACCATTTATTGCTCTGTCTAGCTGAGCAGGTTTCGTTTAGGCATGTGTTTTATCTAAGATCACTGAGGACACCACTTGTACTACTTCATTGAGAATGACCCACCCAGAAAACATGATAATCTACCCGACCTCAGTTGACCTTAGCAACCCCAGGTAATCTTAAATGATATGGCACAGAGAGAATGACTGCTGTGTATGGTGTAAAAGATTACAACACAGTTGGCTGTGTGTGAATGGACATGATATTCAAGTGCTTACAACAGAATGTTCTAAGCTGAGGCTAAAATGCAAGGGGAAAGGTTGCATACTCCCAGCTTAGCAGTCAAATATCACCTGTCTCCAAGTATTATGCAGATGTGGTCCTCTATGCACTTGAAAATCATAATGTATATTTGTTGAATGAGAAATTCATTCATGATATATATTTGTGAACCACATTTGCTTCTATTTATTTATTATTTATCAAAGGTATTCATTTATTGGCAACATATGTAAGAGTGCATTACTGTAATTAATTTGGTCATTGAAGCAAAATGTTTACAGTAATGAATCTTAATTGGAGTTTTAGCTTGGAAAGTACATCATAGGCAAAAGTAGTTCACAGTGACTTGTATTTCATGCTCCATTGATTACAGAGATACAGCTTCCATACTGAGGGTTTGAAATGTAAATGGATATATCTTGGAGAAGTGGTTGCCCATTATTGATTGTTATGATTATTTATCTTATTAATCAGCTATATATTGTACATAATAAGTGCAGTGGCTCATTAGTGAAAGCATTGGTCTTGTGACTGGAAGGATGCAGGTTTGATTCCTGCTATCATCAGATCAGCCCATATCAGCTGCTGTGACAAATCTTTGGGCAAATAATTTGTCTCTACCCTCTACTTGCCTTCGCATATATATATATATATATATATATATATATATATATATATATATATATATATATATATATATATATACATACATACATACATACATACATACATACATGCATGCATACATACATATGATTTAACCTTCAAAGTGTTGCTATAATGTAAAACACCAAAAACAAAAGGCAACTATACATCCACATTTGTACAATAATGTCTACATATGCTTTTTTCCATTGGAGACATTGGCATTTATTCATTTTTAATATCCATACCTTGCCATTTATTGACAGACATTACCTCTATTCATTTTAATATCCATACCTTGCCATTTATTCATTTTTAATATCCATACCTTGCCATTTATTATTTGAACGATGATTCCAAATTAAAAAAAATTCAAAGCATATCAGTGTGCAACCATGATCATGCATGCTAATTTCCATGTCATATATTTGTGATGGATGGGGATGATATCAAAGCTTGACTCCACCCTACGACACATGCAGGAGAAAAATGGGCTGATGATAATGATTTGCCCTTGGGGAATTAGTGATTGTTTTCACAAATGACTCATAAATAATTGATTCATATTTTCAGTTCGCATCAAAATATGAAATTGAGTCATCTGATAAAATAAGAAATATTTGTTTATTGTCTCAAAAAATTGCCTCTGAATTCATCAGGTCCTAGCTTTCATAACACAGGCAAATCTGTTGCTCATCAGAAAACTATGTGAAATATATTGTGAAAACATCCATAAATGTGAAAACATCAATAAATGTGAAAGCTATGAGTTTATCTAGCGAGATTTTGAGCAGAGGGGAGTGAGTTTTGTAAGTCAACATTTGGTAACCATTATAAGTGTTGTGTTTAAGCTTAGGAAAAGTTTATTGACCAGCTTGCTAAATAATGTTTATAATAGAATTGGCATTAGATATAACAAAGATGCTCAGTTATGCAATTATTACTCATTGTTTCGTTAATTTAATATTTTTACTGTTACTTTTCATTTTCAAGAAGACATATCGGTTGATTTCAGGCACAAGGACACACCTAATGAGCTCAATGAGGCAAGGTTAACTTTTAGAAGAGTACATCAGAGATCCTGTTGGCACTGAGGTTCAAACTCGTTGCCCACTTTGGCAATTTACAAGAAATATTGAAGAGATTAACTCAGATTTTGAAGTTAAATTACTCGTATAAAAAGAATAAATTTGTAAAACATTTGTCTTGAGAAAGATTTTCAGTCACAGATATTCTTAATGGTTGGCAGAGCAGAACTGTTACATGGCTATGCAGGTTTAAAAAGTCCTTGATTTTGAGAGGTTGTATTGAAAACTTGAATTTTAACAAAGTTTTCTTTATCCTTGATGTTTTGGGACATAACTGTATATCATGACAGCCTTGCACTACCACCAGTTGCAGAAACATGAGATTAATCATCAGAAATATTTCACCATTCTGATAATAATAATCCCTATTTGGCCGTGACAAAATTTATTGATCAAAAATTCACTTTGAATTTAAGACCAATGAAAAATGAGATTGTCACAGCTGAAAAAGGAGGGACCAGTGAAGAGTTAGATTTGATAATGTTATGTACAGAACTTGATTAAGGCCATGATGATAGGAATTGTAACATTCCTTCCTTGATTAAGACCATTTCACAGTTTCATGGATTCTACCATGCAAGATGATTGGTCTTGATTCATCATTGTCCTGTGTTTTCAAGATCATGTGTCAAACTTGGCAGTCTGTTGCAAATTTAAATGTCAAGAGAGAGCTTATGATTGATTGGAATTAAAACTGCTCCACTGCCTTGCACCAGGCAATATGTGAAAGGTCATCTGATAATGGCAGAGATATTGCTGCAGTTGTGGTGCTTAAAAATAAATATTGGAAAGTTCAAGACATTATAAAAATAACATGCAGTTTAAACATGTCAACATTTAATCCTGCATATCTGTTTGAGTGTATGTCATCATCTAGTAAGTTCTGCATGTCCGTTGAATGAAGATCAGCATCTTATTAGTGCATGTCTGTTGAATGTCAGCATCTGGGTACTCTGGCATGTCTATTGAATGTCAGCATCTAGGTACTCTGGCCTGTCTATTGAATGTCAGCGTCTCAGTACTCTGGTGTGTCTATTGAATGTATGTTATTATATACGTACTCTGGCGTGTCTATTGAATGTATGTTATCTAGGTACTCTGGTATGCCTATTGAATGTATGTCATCATCTAGGTACACTGGTATGCCTATTGAATGTATGTTGTCATCTAGGTACTCTGGTATGCCTATTGAATGTATGTTATCATCTAGGTACTCTGGTATGCTTACTGAATGTATGTTATCATCTAAGGACTCTGGTATGCCTATTGAATGTATGTTATCATCTAGGTACTCTGGTATGCCCAATTTGACCCTGCTGTGCTTTAGAAAGTCTTGCTGTTGGGTAAACTCTTGTATTACAATAATGAAAGAATATCCATTCTAAATATGTACAGTACTCTGACATAGGGACGTAGGGAGCCTCTGTAATTTTGTGCTTAGTGACTCAGTCTCAATGGGATAAAAGTTGGCTGCTGTGGTGTTTTTCTCGGGGCATTGCATTTTACTTCCATTGCCATGGCTTTGAATAGCCTTTCATGTTCTGACATGTCACTAAACATTGACTCGTCTCACAAGTGTAGAAACAGAAATACTTTTGAACACACATAAAGAGAGTAAATGAAAACTATGTTTATTTCAGCTGCATGCAGCATTAAATATACATACCTTTAGAGGTACATTTAAACATGAAATCGGGGTCCCAGTGGCCAAGTGGTCTAAAGTCCTTGGCTTTACTGATCACTGCCATCTCATTTCTGTCCTCGTGGGTTCAAATTTTGGGCTCGGCCAATGTGGGTATGTGAGAAAGCTTGCCAGTAGCTTCCCACAGGTCAATGGTTCTTACTGGGGTTTTCCCAGGTTCTTCCTGTAGCAGTTTTACTGGCCGCCATGTATAGCTATCATGTGCTGAAAAATGGTATTAAACCCAAATAACAACAATAATAAAGTTAAAATCCTTAACATCCTTGGCCTTTCATTGCACATGATATAATCTTACAGTGAAGTTTGGTTTCAATTAAGACAAAAATTACTGTCAAAGTCAAGTTTTTTGTAAAGCAAGAACTGATATTCCTTTTTAATGAATCCTGTGTTTGCTAACAGTCCAACATTCTTTTTTGGTCATCTTTTTTCCATAGATCCTCAATAATAAAACCATCTTTAATGATAAAAGAATCCCTAATCTCAAAACATTTTGTCCAATTTTTCTTTAAGAAAGCCTTTTTCAGTGATAAGTTCACTTTTACTTGTCAAAAATGTTTTCAGGGCCAGTCACTTGTCCTGGTCTTAGCATGGGATAAATACAGTAAGCTCTATGGAATATTGGCTCTGGCTCAAGATATTTATGTGTATTGTTGAAATATGTAGATGAAATGAAGATGAAAATTGTATGATTCAGACATTGATCACCAAAACTTGACTACACTACCAAATTTGAAAGACTTTGAGAACTATGTATAAAAATGATTGTCATATCAATTAATTTGTTTTGCCCGAAAAGAGATCACAGTATTTTACACAGATCAATATAACTCTGCAGGATGTGAGTAATACAGCAAACTTTTTCATAAATCCGTCAGCCAGTCACCATGCTGTATCTGTGTTATACCACTAAGATTAATGTTTAAGACACTGATCTCTATTACTAGAACTCACTACCATCCTGAACAAAATGAAAAGCATCATAAATCAGTAAGAAAAAATTATTTTTTGATTTTGTGTAGAAGAATTTGAAAATTTGACTCAGCTGAATTTATTCATATTTTCATTGAGTACCATCCATTTAAGCAAAATGAATTTATTTTTTTCCCAAGTGAACTGGATTAGATATTTATGTGAATTTAAAGAAAATAACCCTTTGAATCATCCCATTCAGTAGTATTCATAATAATGCTGTTCAGGTTAGCCATAACACAGTACAGTACCATGATTTAGGTGAAGTCATCCTTAACTGGGCACATTACACATTGTACATTGGCCTTCACTATAATGATACTTAGGCTAGCTATTAAAGTTTACCTTGAAAAAATACATAGGGTCACCATATTCTGGGGTTTGTTATATGGAAAATATGATCTAGTAAGGATAATGGAATCTGTGACTATTTCCATGATGTATCAGGGACTGTTCTGTATTGAGGTACTTTGTTACGGGATCTATGACCATTTCCAGGGACCACTGTATCAGTTATATGCTTGTATTGATCAGCTCCAGTATTTAGTTACAAAAGTGTTATCAGTCATTTCCTTGTATATAGCGAACATGCAGCTGTGAATATTGTAAACCCCGATTTGCTGCAATATTATTTTTTAGTTTAACAATATCTGTGCTGTTATATTATGATTTCAAGCAAACAGCAGTGACCTGGTCTGATGGTAAATTACAGTAATCTGTGTAATGTACCTCACTATGTGTCAGACAATTTTATATGGCAGGTATGGTCATGAATCCTATTTCATTATATAATACGAATATTATATTTAAATATCTCACTGTAAAGCACCCCTCATTATGAGGCAGTCCATTTTAATGGCTCCAATAAAAAATGTTATAGTGAGGGTGTGACAGGACAGTGCTGTAGTTATAGTGAGGGTGTGACGGGACTGCTGTTGGACACACCATATACACCATATACACCACTAAGTTGTATTTACAATAAATCTTATTGTACTAGGGTTTTTGGTTTTTTTTAAGAATCCGGGAAACTACATTTGCAAAAATAATTTTTGAAAAATGCATGCTATAATTTTGACCATTTGCTTGTAAACATTGCATGTCACTATGAATCAACAGAATCCACACAAATTGCATGTCACTGTGACACAGTAAAATGACAATCCACACAACTTGCTTGTCACTATAACACAGTAAAATGACAAAATCTACACAACTTTCATGTCACTGTGACACAGTAAAATGACAAAATCCACACAAATTGCATGTCACTGTAACACAGTAAAATGACAAAATCCACACAACTTGCATGTCCCTCTAACACAATAAAATGAAAGAATCCACACAAATTGCATGTCATTATAAGACAATAAAATGACAGAATCCACATGAATTGGACGTCACTATAACACAATAAAATTACCAAATCCACACAAATCGCTTGTCACTATAACAATAAAAAGATTGAAACCACACAAATTGCATGTCATTATAACACAGTAAAATGGCTGAATCCACACAAATTGCATGTCATTATAACACAGTAAAATGGCTGAATCCACACAAATTGCATGTCATTATAACACAGTAAAATGGCTGAATCCACACAAATCTGAAGATGCTGAAATATTACAATTTATATTATTTTAATGAAGAATTCTATGCCTATGCATTTGCCCTTTAGGGTCCAAAGTTCATTTGTTCCTCAAAAATCAACAGTTTTCTGGATGTCCTTTAAGGTTCACAGTTCATTGGTTGTTCTATGTGTTCAACAATTTATCGGTTACCCTCTATGGTACACAGTTTATTGGTTTTCCTTTAGGGTCCACAGTTCATTGGTCGCCCTCTGTGATCAACAATTTAATGGTTTCCCTCTGTGGTACACAGTTTATCAGTTTTCCTTTAGGGTCCACAGTTCATTGGTTGTCCTCTGTGATCAACAATTTATTGGTTGCCCTTTATAATACACAGTTCATTGGTTTTCCTTTAGGGTTCATAGTTCATTGGTTGTCCTTTTAGGTTCCACAGTTCATCAGTTGTCTTTGAGGGTCAACAGTTCATTGGTTGACCTTTAGGGTCCACAGTTTATTGGTTGCCCAATATGGTACACAGTTCAAGGGTTGACCTTTAGGGTCCACAGGTCACTGCTTGTTATTTACATGAATTTAATCTTTAATTGTGAGATTGTTACCATTACAAGTTCTTTTGTTCTTCTTTCAAAGATCTTGTGTTGTTTGCAATGCTATATTTTGTATAGATAAAACAATAAAACATAGTTGTGCAAAACTTGTTACATATGTATCCTACCATACTGATAGAAGATATAGTTTATCTGCATCTTTGTCATTTTTCTTCCAGATTTACAAGTTAAAGGTTCAGGAATGCACGCAGTACACCACATGCAAGTCTTGTCTGGGTGCTAATGACCCATACTGTGGTTGGTGTTCTTTGGAAAACAAGTGAGTACCAGTCCATAATTGTTCAAATTGAGGTTTGTTGTTAGCTCTACTGGTCATAGACCTTGAGAGTTTGTGGGGATGGCCTTTTGTCTCTCATCTGTCATCCATCTGTCTAGCGGGTCCAAAAAATGACAGTGGTTCTGCTCAGATAACCAATATTACAATCACAGTGGCCATCTTGAAAATTTTTGTTATTGTTACTCTGCCAGAAATGGTCATATTGGCATGTGGTTATCACAAAAGACTTCTGGTGTCTGGTTTGTCCTTAAAGAGCGCCAGGTGTTTGATTTGTGCTCATACAGGTGGTAGTATTTTTTTAAACATTAAAGTGACCGACGTTTGAGTTGGCATAGTTTTATTCTTTTGTATTCTTTATTTTGGGTATTTGTAGAGGTTAAACCATGAAATTAAATACCTACTAATATGCAAACTTTGACAGGCAAAACCACGAATTTAAGTACCCACAAAAATGCCTTTTATTTACATAACCATTAAAATTGATACTACAGTAGCCAACTTGACTACCATCTTGAAAATCTAATATTGTTACTTCTCCTGAATGGATGGTCATATCAGCATAGGTAATTCAAGAATATCAGAGATGGTTTCAACACTTAGCACTCAGCATTTAAAAGAAGAAAAAGAGTGGATTCCTGAAGAAAAAAAATTGTCAGTCAGTAGATTATCAGTTCCATGGACGACTCTGGTTTTCTTTATAGCTGGACATCTAGAAATACCACAGACCAAGGGTGGGTGGGTGTTAAATGGCTAAGTGCTCATTTTATAATCACTTTGGGAATAATTATCAGTAAAGAGATTTTTTTCTACTGAAGTTGTTTGATTTTTTTTTTGTTGTATGAATTACCTTTTTTTCTCAAGATACCCTACTTCTAAAAGATAATCAATATTTTCCAAAAGGTTTCAACAAGCATCACATATATGCAAAAAACTTTTTGTATTACATCACTGCTTTTTGTTGTTGTTGATTTACGACAAAACAAGATTCCTTTTATTAATAATCTTGGGACATTTATTTCATGAAACAGCCATCAATGTTCAAAAGTTAATATTTTTTTATTATTCTATAGATTGTTTTATAATAAAATAATGATGCCTTTATTTCGCTGCAAGTAATAGTGAAATTTCTTCTCATCAATGACATAATCACATTGAATTTTAAGTTCTGGAACTTGCTTCTTCATAGTGAACCGTATGTGTACAGATTTTTTTATTTAGCAAGTATTTCACATAGTTGCCTTGCTATCTTGGATCACATTTATGAATGAGCAGGCTAATTTAACGTAGTATATGTGTATTACTTACATCATAATATTTGTAACATTGTTGATTGATCAATCGAAAAGAGTTGACCTGACGCATGACCATGACCACTAGTTCTGGACGTAGGATTTGCATACCTTTTATTTTATACCCCCACCCCACCCCCATTTATTTGATTTTATACAAAATGCATAATGTTATAATACAAAGCAGGTCGGCTTTTAACTGAGTGTAACAACATAAAAAATACTTCCATAAGTTTGAGATCAAAACATAGTCAGCACTTAAGTAGGTCCTCACAGAAAGTTGTTGTTGTTGTAGGGTTTAATGCCATTTTTCAGCACAAGAGAGGCTATACATGGTGGCTACCATAAATGGTGGAGGAAGAACCCGGGAAAACCCCAGAAAGAACCACCGACCCACAAGAAGCTACTGGCAAGCTTTCTCACATAACCACATTAGCCGAACCTCACAGAAGGGCTCACAGACATAGCTGTGGTGGTAGATTGACCTTTTTTTCCACTGAGTACAAGAGAGCATGTTGCATTTATGATGATTACACTTCAGCCAAATTCAAACACATAATTTAAACATAAATTTAACTTGACAAAACTTGTTTAATTGATATTTACTATTTAAAGTGTTGTTATCAGTAGGCATTGATGACTTTTCAATGATCAAAATTTTATTGCATATTGCTGTTTACAGTGTACTTAGAATGTTGTGGAGAAGAAAATTTAAGAAAATATATGACTTATATTTAAAAGTTGAGAATTTTATGGCGTTGATTCAAATTTCTGGGCACTGGACACCATTTTCGACCGTAAATCAAGGGATATATTGAGGTTTCATTTACAAGTTTTGATTGCAATTGTCTTCATCTTCAACAAAGAGGGACCAATTTTTGGGGTATTTGGAGTATTTTTATTAAAAAGGAATGGGATCCATACCAGACCCTATTATAAGTGGGTTCGTGAGTTATCTGGGTACAAGTTATCGAGAGAGTATTGGGATGATACTTACAACTTTCATTTCTTTTATATCACATCAAGTAAACAGTGATTGGTAAACATTGTAGCATATGATGAATCCAACATGAACATGATAGACTCCTTTTTATTGGTATCTTCTCAACTCGGGCCACACTGGCACCTAAACTATATTTAAGATGAGCTTATCAGTTTGGCATATTTTCCAAAATAATGATGACTGTGAGAGCTCATATCCATAATTAAAATAAATCCACTGTGCAAAATGGTTAGATTATACAGAGATTTACCAGACAGTTGCAGGGTTCATATGAATAGATGGAGAGACCAAGAAAACATTGGTGCAGTGAGAGCGCCTGTTTCCATCCAACATGGATGGAATTTCTCATCCTTGTTTTACTCATAGATTATAAACCACTCCGGTGGCCAAAGTGGTTAGAGCGTATGATTCAGATGAAGGAGGTTGCAGGATCGAACCCCAGCCGAATCATACCAAAGACTTGTAAAAATGGTACTAGCAGCTGCTTCGCTTGGTGGCAGCACAAAGTATACTATATTTTGTGCTGATTACTAAAAAGGTTGCTCATATACATAATTATCTTAGAAAAAAAGCAGTATTGGCTGGTCTTTAATATATTGCAGTATGAAATGATGACATCATCTGTGACTATGAGATGAGATGATGTTGCCAGGTTATCATTTAATTTACATCATTCTTGGAGGATTTTCCTTCAGAATTACTGCCTTTTTTATTTGGCACCACTGTATTCAAGACTTCAGTCTCCATGTCTGCCAGGTGGGTTTGGTTTGGTTTGTTTGGTTTTATTTGCACTTCTAACACATTATTGACTGCTGTATGATGCCAAGGAAAAGCGAGCCAAGGACATACAGAGGCCTCTGTGGTTATTGGACCTGTGATCCATTGGTTTTAAGTGCTTTACCAACTGAGATAATGCAGCTCTACCACCGGATATGATAAAACTTGCAGTTCGATCATTGTCACCCACCAGGTGGGATATAACTTCCAGTTCAGTCATCATCTCCCATCAGTTAGGGTATAACTTGTGCTTCAGTCATTCTCTCTAGTTTTGTTGGATAGGTTTTGCATTTATAAATTTTTGTTTATAAATTATTGTTGATGTTGAAAAGTACCTTTTTAAATTTTTAATGACATTCAGTATAGATAATTACCACAGAATTTGACATTGGAGAAAATCGCTATAATTACAGGTGTAACATTTAGTGTTATTAATTTAATTATAGTTAACATAAGCAGGAGGTACATGGGGATATAACTCATAAACTTGTTTCTTGCTTTGATGTGTTTTAAGATTAGGTATTGTTACGTGTAGGCTCGTACAAAAATAACAAGAGAAAAGAGTGAAGCCAACAAGCTGTGTATATTTTAACAAAATAATTTATTTCCCTAGAAAACAATGTAAAAAATAGAAAATAGGATTTACAGTTTGTGAATATAATCCAAAATTTAATCCTAAGATTGAAAAATGTAAGTCCTATCACTAAACAGTTCTAATTGAATCCGGGTTCAAATCTCAATGAAATTCCAATATGGAGGCGATGACGTCAGATGATGTCTGTACTGATGGTAACAGATCCTCGTTGAATCACAGTTTATAATGTTTCCGTTAAACTCCAGAATAAATTTCCACTGAATTTCTTTCTCCCAGAACTTTTATAAATATGAAGCACTTGTTTAGTTTTCTAGAGAATAAATTATTAAATTCCAAAAAACAGATGAACTTCAAAAACAATCTGGCTTCAACAGTATAAACACCTTGTACCTTCAAGGTGTAGATAGACGACTAACTGGAAAGCTCTCTGAATGAGCATTAAACCCAACTAAAACATCATCCCAGTCCCGCGTGATGGGTCACGTGGTCTCTTAACATTTGAACAGCGCAATAAAAAAAAGAAAATTGTCACTTAGGCAAGAACAGCCCTATCTAAGAACCAAATTCTCACACTGAAAATATATTTTAAAAAAAGAAAGGCTATTTACAATTCAGCTAACACGCGGGCCGAAATGACCTTGGCAATAGCCAATCGTCTTCACTCGATGTTTGCAAAATCTATGAACCAGAGTGAGCTAAAAATAGTGCTAATGTAATACTTTTTACATTCTATACAAACTGAATTTTCTGGAAAAAATATTGAATCCCACAAAAATAATCATTACAGTAAAGTGTAATGAAACAAAATTAAAATAAAAAAGAAATTTTAAAACTAACACACAAGCAATTTAATTACATATATGTAACAGTATGGTATTTAAGTCTACATCAACACATAAAAGATTATATTGTGCCAAGGCAATTGGAGTAAATGTCTTTCAGTGTCAAGTTTATTAGAGCAATGTCTTTAGTGTCAAGGCAATTGGAGTAAATGTCTTTTAGTGCCAAGGCAGTTGGAGTATATCTCTTTCAGTGCCAAGGCAATTGGAGTTAATGTTTTTTAGTGCCACGGCAATTAAAGTATATGTCTTAAGTGTCAAGGCAATTGGAGTAAATGTCTTTTAGAGTCAAGGCAGTTGGAGTAAATCTTAATTTAGTCCCAAGGCAATTGGAGTAAATGTCTTTTAGTGCCAAGGCAGTTGGAGTGTCTTTCAGTGCCAAGGCAAATGGAGAAAAGTGCCTTGTCCTGAAACACTGTGGCAGCTGACACGGCCTGGCCTGAGTAGGGTTTAAACTCCCATCTTTGTGTTGAGAGTTTGGATGTTAACCACTTTGCCACAATGGCTCCTTTTTGATGTCTTTAAAGTCTTGAATCGCTTCATAATATTTCAGACTTGTTACTATCATATACAGTGAGATATTTGTGCATTTGTAAACTTGCTGCTGCCATATACAGTGAGATATCTATGCATTTGTGAACTTGTTGCTGTCATATACAGTGAGATATCTGCACAGTTGTGAACTTGTTGCTGTCATATACAGTGAGATATCTGTGCATTTGTGAATTTGTTGCTGTCATATACAGTGAGGTATCTGCACAGTTGTGAACTTGTTGCTGTCATATACAGTGAGGTATCTGCACAGTTGTGAATTTGTTGCTGTCATATACAGTGAGATATCTATGCATTTGTGACCTTTGCAAAGCCTTGAGGAACACATATTCAGCAATTTGTCAAGCTGGGTTTAATGTGAGGGGGATGGGGGGGGTAGGAAAAATAAAATAGTTAAATATTATATGTAATGATCAAATGTAGTTAACTTAACAAAGCTTAATTTACATGTACAGTGAATTTCTCTCATCCTGTCATTCAGTAGGATATGTTGACTTGACAAATAGTACATATCATTCCAGTCTTGAAATAGACATTTTGGAGTCCTTTCTCAAGAATCATAATTCTAATTGGAAATTATTGATTTTTTTGTAAGTTAGTAAATCTTGGTTAGAAAATACCTTTTTGTAAGACAAGGTTTTGACCTGCAAGCAAATTGAATGGATTATGTTTTGATAAGGTACACTAACTTGGATTTGTATCATATTAAAGATAGGACGAGATGAAATGAATTCTTCAAAGCTCTGGGGAAAAAATCATAACAGATTTGCCCTTCTGATTCTTGTTTATTAATTTTCTGGGAAGATAATGTATATATTTTTTGGCAACAACTTGCTGTTTTTCATTTACTTTAACATTGTCGCTAAAATGAGTTTTTGTATACCAACCAAAAATGTTACGGCATCGTGACATTCATCAGTCTTTACATCCATCTATTAATATATCCCATTTCTGCATCATTACTTTAGGTTTAAACCATGTAAACTTGATGGATGACTTGCACATTGGGTAAGGAAGAAAGCCATTGATTTTGGGGTCAAAAGGTCTAAGGTCAAGGTCACTGACTGCAGAAAGAAAAATGGTCTCTATACAAAAGCTTTTGCTCAGCATCACATATCTTGACTAATCATTGTGGCATCCTTGACTAATCATTGTGGCTTCCTAGACTAATCACTGTGGCTTCCCCTAGACTAATCATTGTGGCTTCCTAGACTAATCATTGTGGCATCCTAGCACTTGTAGATGTAAAAAGGAAAAATGCTTCACCACAGACTGTTTAGTTCTTGACCATGTACCTTATTCAAAGTTTGTGAATTGATAATAATTTGGGTAAGAATGAAGTCTGTTGATTTTGGGGTCAGAGGTCAAGGTTTGTGTGACTGAAAGAAGAAAAATAGTGTGGCATGATAACATCAGTAGTAGACGATCTACCTTTGGTGAGAAATTCTGAGTTGGCCAGAATTTTGAGAAAGGCTGCACTTTAGGTGAGAAAGAGATCAGTTAATTTTGGGGTCAAATTTGAGGTCATTGTGACAAAGAAGAATGGATTTTGCATAAGAACTTTTGTTCTAGAGCAAGTTCCTTGACCAGTCTTAAAGATGGCTAGCATGTAAAGTGGAAACATAAAACATATGAATTTTTGGGTTTATCACACTAAGTTTATTTTGAGTCTGCATTCCTGATCTAAAGTCAAGGTCATTGAGACTTATTGGTTAATAATCTCCAATCGACGATGTCTGGCTAGTGCCAGCATTGAATGTTAAACATGGAGTAGGCATAGAATGAACCTCTCATGGTTTTTAGAGATTTTCACCTTGACAATTCAGTCTCACATAACATGTTATATTCATTTAGTTGCATACAAGAAACTTATATATTAGTCAACCACAGTGTTTAAATATGCCTTGAAAATATTTGACTAATCATATTTTATAGATGTTCCATCTTCTGGTAAATTATATGTACAATATACTGATAATTTTATCAAGTATAAATATCCCTTTTTGGGGCAAAAAAATGACACAGATTCTTCTCTTGTGTGCTCTTGTCAGTCGCTTATTTCATTGTTTGAGCCAGGAGATTACTGCCTAACAAAGTGGCAGTGTTTTGGGTATGATTTTTTTAATGTTTGGCTTACTAGTCAGTAGAAATAACCCTACTCACCCAGATATTTTTGCCTGCTTGCATTTGGCTAATAGGCAAGTTTTGTTTGTGTTTGACTTACAAGTAAAAGGTATTTAATGTCTTGCTTCAAATATGACCCCTATCTGTATGATTCATTTTTTTTTCAAGGGAGAGGGGGATCTGAGACTGGTATGGATGTACATATGGTATGCATAATGGGGGAAGGGGATCTGAGACTGGTATGGATGTACATATGGTATGCATAATGGGGGGGGTCTGAGACTGGTATGGATGTACATATGGTATGCATAATGGGGGAGGGGGATCTGAGACTGGTATGGATGTACATATGGTATGCATAATGGGGGAGGGGGATCTGAGACTGGTATGGATGTACATATGGTATGCATAATGGGGGAGGGGGGTCTGAGACTGGTATGGATGTACATATGGTATGCATAATGGGGGAGGGGGATCTGAGACTGGTATGGATGTACATATGGTATGCATAATGGGGGAGGGGGATCTGAGACTGGTATGGATGTACATATGGTATGCATAATGGGGGAGGGGGATCTGAGACTGGTATGGATGTACATATGGTATGCATAATGGGGGGGATGTGAGACTGGTATGGATGTACATATGGTATGCATAATGGGGGAGGGGGATCTGAGACTGGTATGGATGTATTTATGATATGCATAATGGGGGAGGGGGATCTGAGAGTGGTATGGATGTACATATGGTATGTATAATGGGGGATCTGAGACTGGTGTGGATGTACTTATGATATGCATAATGGGGGGAATCTGAGACTGGTATGGATGTACATATGGTATGCATAATGGGGGGACTGAGACTGGTGTGGATGTACTTATGATATGCATAATGGGGGGAATCTCAGACTGATATGGATGTACATATGGTATGCATAATGGGGGAGGGGATCTGAGACTGGTATGGATGTACATATGGTATGCATAATGGGGGAGGGGGATCTGAGACTGGTATGGATGTACATATGGTATGCATAATGGGGGAAGGTTATCTGAGACTAGTATGGATGTATATACGGTATGCATAATGGGGGAATCTGAGACAGGTGTGGATGTACTTATGATATGCATAATGGGGGGAATCTGAGTCTGGTATGGATGTACATATGGTATGCATAATGGGGGAGGGGAATCTGAGACTGGTATGGATGTACATACGGTATGCATAATGAGGGAGGGGGATCTGAGACTGGTATGGATGTATATACGGTATGCATTAATGATCTAGTGTAATATTTAATATTGTCCACACTGAATTACAGAAGACAGCTTCATTTTTGTAATATTATTACTTTAATAGGAAATTTAGTTTTTGTAAAACAATGTAATAAAGCATATTCTTTAATGTTTTACAGTAAAAATGTACTTAATTATTACATTGCTTAAGATAAAAAGTGTATTGTTGAGCTTAGATTTGCATCTTTTTTTCTGGTGGCATTGGAAATCGTAAGAGCCTAAGTCAAAGTTTTTGCCTAGCCAGTCATGTAGTGGGTGCACATGATGGCAGAGAATTGAGAGTTGAGTATTATGGATGATATAATTGACCTTGACGTTTAATATGCTTATCATTGAATGACAGATGAATTACATACACGATTTTGAAAACTGTAATTACCATAGACTCACTTTGGTTAATTTTTGAGAATGAAAATTGAAAATCTTCATTTGATGGGGATAATGGAGTTTATGATGTACTTGTTGGATTACAGGCATCAATCAGCTTCATACAGAATGATAGAGAAGTTGAAGGAAGATCTAGTAAAGAAAAGAATTAAATTAGAACAAGTCTTACAGAAAGTTTTTGAATATTTATTATAGCTTTATTGGAATGATAGATGTTGAAAACCATTTCAGTGATGTTTAATATTTATTCAAACTTTATTGCAATGATGGATGTAGAAAACCATTTCAGTGATGTTTGATATTTATTATAGCTTTATTGCAATGATGGATGTAGAAAACCATTTCAGTGATGTTTAATATTTATTCAAACTTTATTGCAATGATGGATGTTGAAAACCATTTCAGTGATGTTTGATATTTATTCAAACTTTATTGCAATGATGGATGTTGAAAACCATTTCAGTGATGTTTGATATTTATTATAGCGTTATTAGAATGATGGATGTTGAAAACCATTTCAGTGATGTTTAATATTTATTCAAACTTTATTGCAATGATGGATGTTGAAAACCATTTCAGTGATGTTTAATATTTATTCAAATTTTATTGCAATGATGGATGTTGAAAACCATTTCAGTGATGTTTAATATTTATTCAAACTTTATTGCAATGATGGATGTTGAAAACAATTTCAGTGATGTTTAATATTTATTATAGCTTTATTGCAATGATGGATGTTGAAAACCATTTCAGTGATGTTTAATATGTATTCAAACTTTATTGCAATGATGGATGTTGAAAACCATTTCAGTGATGTGTGATATTTATTCAAACTTTATTGCAATGATGGATGTTGAAATCCATTTCTGTTATGTTTAATATTTATTATAGCTTTATTGCAATGATGGATGTTGAAAACCATTTCAGTGATGTTTAATATTTATTCAAACTTTATTGCAATGATGGATGTTGAAAACCATTTCAGTGATGTTTGATATTTATTCAAACTTTGTTGCAATGATGGATGTTGAAAACCATTTCTGTGCTGTGTAATATTTATTCAAACTTTATTGCAATGATGGATGTTGAAAACCATTTCAGTGATGTTTGATATTTATTATAGCTTTATTGCAATGATGGATGTTGAAAACCATTTCAGTGATGTTTAATATTTATTATAGCTTTATTGCAATGATGGATGTAGAAAACCATTTCAGCGATGTTTAATATTTATTATAGCTTTATCGGAATGATGGATGTTGAAAACCATTTCAGTGATGTTTAATATGTATTCAAACTTTATTGCAATGATGGATGTTGAAAACCATTTCTGTGATGTTTGATATTTATTATAGCGTTATTGCAATGATGGATGTTGAAAACCATTTCAGTGATGTTTAATATTTATTCAAACTTTATTGCAATGATGGATGTTGAAAACCATTTCAGTGATGTTTAATATTTATTCAAATTTTATTGCAATGATGGATGTTGAAAACCATTTCAGTGATGTTTAATATTCTTTGTTGCAATGATGGATGTTGAAAACCATTTCAGTGATGTTTAATATTTATTCAAACTTTATTGCAATGATGGATGTTGAAAACAATTTCAGTGATGTTTAATATTCTTTGTTGCAATGATGGATGTTGAAAACCATTTCAGTGATGTTTAATATTTATTCAAACTTTATTGCAATGATGGATGTTGAAAACCATTTCAGTGATGTTTGATATTTATTCAAACTTTATTGCAATGATGGATGTTGAAAACCATTTCTGTGATGTTTAATATTTATTATAGCTTTATTGCAATGATGGATGTTGAAAACCATTTTAGTGATGTTTAATATTTATTCAAACTTTATTGCAATGATGGATGTTGAAAACCATTTCAGTGATGTTTAATATTTATTCAAACTTTATTGCAATGATGGATGTTGAAAACCATTTCTGTGCTGTGTAATATTTATTCAAACTTTATTGCAATGATGGATGTTGAAAACCATTTCAGTGATGTTTGATATTTATTATAGCTTTATTGCAATGATGGATGTTGAAAACCATTTCAGTGATGTTTGATATTTATTATAGCTTTATTGCAATGATGGATGTTGAAAACCGTTTCAGTGATGTTTAATATTTATTCAAATTTTATTGCAATGATGGATGTTGAAAGCAATTTCAGTGATGTTTAATATTTATTATAGCTTTATCAGAATGATGGATGTTGAAAACCATTTCAGTGATGTTTAATATGTATTCAAACTTTATTGCAATGATGGATGTTGAAAACCATTTCAGTGATGTTTAATATTTATTATAGCTTTATTGCAATGATGTATGTTGAAAATCATGTTTAATATTTATTACAGCTTTATTGGAATGATGGATGTTGAAAACAGTTTCAGCAGTATTGAGTTTGCTGTTTAAAACTACATGGTGATATCGCTGATTGATCTATTCTCAGATTTTATTCATGCAGGACAACATCAAGCTTCCTAATGATTCTGATCATTATTGCTCAGAACCATGTTGGCTGTTTTGAAAATATTATCTCTGCACTCAAATGGATGGCTATGTCAACATGGGGTTCGCAACAGTGGATTTCAGATGATACCTGTTTTTTCACTCTCTCCCTCATGAAAACCTTGTTTTCACTACCCCCACCCCCCAAAGGGACAAAATGCATCTAATATGTCCAGCTAATCTGAAAATCTTGTTATTGCTGAAGAATATCAGATAATGATTTCAACACCTGGCAGTTAAAATGAGGAAATGATCTTATCTTGAATTGCTCACAATTATTTTTGCCCAGTTGAGTGTCAGTTCCTTCAAAGGACTTTTGTCCAGTAGAGGTGAACATTTTCCCGCATAAATTTTCAGTTTTAAAATGGACCCTGCTTCTAAAATGATCAGAATGGAATAATGAAATATACTAGTGATATGGGATCTTTTTTATGTGTCATGCAAAATCAAAATAGACCTTTTATGGAAAATATATCTGAGCCCAAGAATTGAACTGGGCCTATTTCAGACCTTTAATAGGAATTTTTGACAGAGATGAAATTGATTAGATAATTTACCCACTTCTTAACTATTTTCACCTTCACTTTGCAGCTGTAATTAGTTATTGTCAGATATGTAATTATCAGCCTGTAGACTGTTACCAGAATTGCCCTTGGTTCAGTAAGTATTGAGGTGGGGGAAATTGTCAGGAAAACTGTGAAAATTGGCAGTTGAAGATAAGGATTATTTGGTAATTACCTCTCAGGTATCTAACACTGATGATCATAAGGAAATAACAGAACCTTGAAGCATTGAGTAGATGTATCTAAGAGATAACACTTGTGAATGAATGAAGTCAAACATTCATGATTGATCCACAATTAATGAAAAAAAATTGTCAGCTGAATCGATAGGTATAACAAGGAAAGTTGTAATCAAATAAGGATATTCCTTGTTGTAACCTTGACTCTTACAAAGAGTGGAGAGAGATTTTCAGAAGTTAACTAGAAGTGTCAGTCATCACAAGTTTTGAATCACTTGACACTTTCCTATCCCCATAGTTAGAAATCCTTGATCAGTTTTATGTTGCTAATCTTCAAGGAGGGAGGAATAAAATTGCATATGTAATTATTGACTTGAGATTTTGTGCCTGATAATTTGGAAAATGTTGACAAGCTGATGGTCAGAGATGAAAGGCAGAATATACGCATATTTTAATTCACTGAATTTTTAATTAGCAGATGATTTTTGAAAATTTTATGAAGAAATAGTGAAATATTAATGTCAGATTGTATGAAACTGCACACATAGCTATTCCTAATTAGAAATTTGTGAAAATATGTCCTAGTTATACTTCAGTAAATCTACAAAGATTCACAGCTTGACTAACAAATATTAAGGTTTACATCAAGCATGTGCAACTTCCTCCAGGGCGCCATATAAGCAATTTTTAACGCCACACCCTACGATATAAATATGTGGATAAAACAAGGTCGTGGGCCGGATCCAGAACACAGGCTATATGTTACACATGCCTGGTTTACGTCATTCCTTTCAAAATAACTAAAATTATTCATGGACTAAACTAGATTACTGCATAATGTGAACAAGATACAAGTTTTATTGCAGGGTGTGAACTAAATGTCATATATCCATGTTTCAAGTGTAGGCTTTGCACTTGTACTTAATTCTTTGGTACTGTTTTGGAATAATATATTGAATATAAGTATTTTATAATTTCCCATTTACTTTTAATGTACTTACCGTGCTGTGTTATTGCTTACTATTTTTATACTCTCTCCCTCACCCCCGTTTGAGTTTTTTTTCTTGCAGAAATGCATTGGCACAATAACGCAAAATATCATGTCAAGAATAATAACAGCAGTTCAAACCAAAGACGAGACATTATCGGCCTACATGTGTAAAATGAAAATAAATCAACTTCTTGGTGGCGTGAGATAGTTTTCAATTAAATGTCAGAAGCTGGACATTTCAATATCTGTCTTACAGAGTGGATCAGGAAGAAAGAGATATGGATGTTGAAGTATTATGTAAATGTTGAGCTACGGCTGTTTCCTGCTCCCCTCATTTTTGTTCTAATCCCCACCCACCATTATTTTTATGACAAGGTATGGAATCCTCCCATATGATTAAATCCTGGGAGCATCTCTGCAAGTCTGGTTTAAGTAAGTGCGATGTGTGCCATATTGGGGGGGGGTTATCTGCTAGTCACAGGTTCCCTTAGGTCCCAGATAATCTTGATAATTTTGGGTGTAACTGGTTTTGAGACTGCCTTATAGTGGGAGAGGTTTTGAAGGGAGACTAACTGGTTCTATGACTGCCTTATGGTGGGAGAGATTTTGAAGGAAGTTTAACCAATTCAGTGTCTGCCTTGTAGTGGGAGAACTTATGAAAAGGGTGTAACTAGTTTTATGTCAGCCTTACAGTGGGTGAGGTTTTGAAGGGGATTATCTTGAATATGATAATGCTTTTATATCTTTGAGCATGTCAAAATGAAAATGTAGTTTTGACTCTATCAGGTAATATAAGCTTTGTCGGAAAAACACTGAATACAATATCAATGCATTTTATAGTCAAAAGTCTTGACAAACACATTGAATATGATGTCACAGGATTTAATGGAAATAAGTCTTAAAAAAATAGAAGTATTAAGATTCCTAATAACTTAATTTCATTATCTTTTTTGCTCACATGTATTTTAAAATCATCAACATAAATGGTAAATTTTGTTTTATCAGGAGCTGAACATAAACCATTTTTGCAAACCATTAAATCCTCAAAACACTTTTTATTTATTGTTAGATTTGTCTGCAGATAACTCTGTCACAGAAAATTTCAAAAAAATTCCCATACACCACATTGTGGCTAAACCGGTAATATTCAGACCAAGTGAAAACTGTTCAGTTTGTCCTAATTTGTTGAATCAACAAGCCACAATGTATCATTTCATTATGGTATTAGGAATAATTGATAATTTTGTAATTACTATTTGATTCTTTGTAATTATTGATTTATAAGTTTTAATTACAATATCATTATTTCACTTGATATAGACAGGGATGGCTGTACTTTTCAAAATATTGAGATATCAGCCAAACATTAAACATGGGATCAGCCCTTCATTTACTCTACGGTATAACTTTGATAACCTGTACATCATTTATGTAGACATTTCATTTAATCAGACAGTCGAAATGTCCACTGGATCTCCAATTTGTTTTGGATATGATGTTCTTACTTGTGTGTTATCCCACTCTAGAGAGGCCACTGGATCATCTTACCCAACATTTCAGAAATGGTAAACATTTCCACAATATTGTCCCCAACAAAAACAGTCACCAGGTCACCTTGCACAGCATCAAAATAGCAAATTTTCACATATTGTCCCTGTTAAGAAAGGCCTCCAGGCTATAATGTTAAACATTAAAACAGCATATTTTCACAATTCTGACCCAGTCAAGAGAGGCCACCAGGTTACCTTGTCCAACATGAAAATAGTACATTTTCTTAATATTGTGCCACCTCATAAGAAAACATTCATAGTATGCACTTTTTGTCCTAGAAAGGTGAAAGAACCAACTAGTACCATAGCAAGAAATTCTAGGCACCCCGCCCCATGTAAGACGTGGTCTGCCTCCCTGTCAATAAAAAGTTGTTTGATAAGAATTTTGGGCCCCTGCTTGTCATCCCCCCCCCCCAACACACTGCTTTTTCAAGGGTTGCTATGCCGCTGAGCAAGACCATCAAGTGTTGTTATTTATCTGTACAATTTTGTTTTGTCCACATTATCCAAGTCTTCAGACACATTTCTTTGTGTCAAAAAAAATCGTAAGTAGAACCTGTTGCAAAGGACACACGAGAGGCTAGGACAGATAAAAAATGTAGTTGAACAGGTGTCTGTGATATAGAGGTATCAGTTAAGACAAATTGCATTGTATGAAGATTTACCTCTATAGGCCCCAGAATACACAGATGTGTTTAGAATACCTGAGTATAACAAATACTTGATTATAACAAATAACTCCACAAACCTCCAGTTGTTTATGATAGACCATTTTTTCACTAAGATAACCAAATCTGAACTGATTTGATTTTGGTATTCTTTTCTATAGATGCAGTCAGCGGGAAGAATGTGAAAGACATGAGCAGGAGCTAAGATGGCTATCATCAGGCCACACCTGTACCACTATCACACATGTTGTGCCAGACAAGATACAGAAGGAACATCAGAAAACCACACAGGTAAGGCCTGCAAATTTTGTTGCCTTCTGCCACCAAGATATGGGTTAGCCATGCACTAGTTTTGCATCTTACTAGTCCAGGGTTTGATCTCTGGTCTGCAAATTCTATTTGACTCCAGCCAGTGGCGTATGGCATATGGGGTAGTCATACACTTCATTCTTGTTCAATACTGTGCCTGCTACCACAGTAATCACTTGGCTGTGCAAATGTATTACATGCTAATTAAATATGCATAGAGTTTTGCCTAGGTAATTCAAGTCAGGGTTAGATTGAGGACAAGATACCCCCAGATGAGATCAAATTAGCAATGCCACCATGAAGGAAATGAGGCTATCAATAGGAAAGTGAAAGTATGTCTATGAGCTATAAAGACCATTGTCCAAGCAAGCAATAGGTATTGTAATGACATGATTTCTTTCTTATAATCACCAATAAAGATAACACAAGAAGTGTGTATCATACAGTAGATTCTCAGTAAAATGTTAATTTGATCAGAAAACATCAAATGGCTTCAGAACACTTTACTGTGTTGCTTTGTAGCAGTGATGTCCTAAGTGACAAGTGTTCTGTGGTATTTTGTAACAGTGGTGTTCTTAGTAATGAGTGTTCTTTGGTGTTTTGTAACAGTGGAATCCTTAGTAATGTGTGTTCTGTGGTGTTTTATAACAGTGGAATCCTTAGTAATGAGTGTTCTGTGGTGTTTTGTAATGATGGAGTCCTTAGTAATGAGTGTTCTGTGGTGTTTTGCAACAGTGGTATCCTTGGTAACGAGTGCTCATTAGCCGTATTGTTTAAGGACTGAAACCAGGAACTTTATTAAAAGAGATGTCTTCAAGCAAAAATAGTATAAGCACTTGAAAGATATTGCATAAGAACCAAATTCAGCTCGGCAGTGAATTTCTCATTCATGTTAGAAAATAGCAACATTTTAATATTTTGTTATTTGCATTACAGTATTACAACAATAAGACTACCTAACCAGTGGTCTTCACTTGGTGTGGTTTGAGATATAATAGTTAATGGTTTTCCTTTTTACAGTGATGCTTTGACAATATTGTTGAATGATTAAGAGCTTTGGAAGTTATTGCCCAGCTGTTAATAAACAGCACTTGATATTCTAATGACAACAAGAGATTACATGCATTAATCGTTATATTGTATAACTGATTAAAGATTAAAGAAGTTGAAATTGTTATCGTATGCAGAATTAGCTAAATGATACCCTTCAAAAAAAGGCCTTTCTGCACAGTTAAAATTCAGCGATTATTTCTTAATCTCCTGTTTCATTATTTCGATATCTGCCTTAAAATCTTACTGAGTTCTGTATATTTATGTTTTTCTTATGAGACTGTATCAAATATATACTTTGTAAACATAATATTCTTATGAGATTATATCAAATATATACTTTGTAAACATAATATTCTTATGAGATTATATCAAATATATACTTTGTAAACATAATATTCTTATGAGATTATATCAGATATATACTTTATAAACATAATATTCTTATTAGATTATATCAAATATATACTTTATAAACATAATATTCTTCATTGACATCGAGATTATTCATTAGTGTTAAAATAAAAAATACTTAAAATGTTGATTCCTTTTCTTGGTGATGTATTTATTTCCTTAACTCGGTGCCTCATTTATGTGTCAGGAGGTAGTAGCCTACTTCCTAGCTCTGTAGAGTCAAGGTTATGTATGATACACTAAAGTGGGTGGTATTATAGAAAGGTGGACAGATGTAGCTCTACAATGATACCAATTAATCTGGACGTTCTAGTTGCACTACAAAATACAGAGGGAAAAACATAATCTTTTGGACCCGATTTTTTTTCCACCAAAAATTTGCTCTTGGTCAGAATCTGATTTTGTGCAAAAAAAGAAAAAAAGAACTCCAACTTTTACCCTTCTGCTCATGCGCAAGCAAAATAGCCAATAAAAAACGATGTTTCTAACACAACTATGCAATAGGTTAACCAGAAATCTCTTGGAAATCGATGTATTAGGATGTATTCAGAAATAGCCCTCAAAATGTGTTTCCTACTCGCATTTCAGGTAAAAACAACAAAAACCTGCAGGGGTTAATGATTTAATGGGTACATTTTGATGACACCACCAAATTTGAATATTCCTTGCATATTTAATCACTTGTGCATCAACATTGCACATAAATGACAAATTTAGCCATTCCTTGACAATTTTTAATTTTTTTTCTCCAAAACCCATGTTAATTAAAAACTTGCCCAAAGTTTATAGCATATACTTAGCAAACAATATGTTGGTCATTGGACATAGTCCAAATCATACATTGGTCATTGGACATAGTCCAAATCATATATTGGACATAGTCCAAATCATACATTGGCTGTTGGATATAGTCCAGATCATACATTGGACATAGTCCAAACCATACATTGGATATAGTCCAAATCATACTTTGAACATAGTCCATATCATACATTGGTCATTGGACATAGTCCATAGGTGTCAACCTCTTGAGTTGAAAACCTGTACGCCAGACCAATAAAAACCTTACAAAGACCAAAAAAACCTTACATGAAAAAATGTATTCATACATTATATAAGATCAACAGTTTTAAAACAGCAGATGCTATACACAAAGTATTTTTACACATATTTACATAATTATTTACATTTCTGAAACTTTATTTCTTTCATTTTACTTGTGTGTTGTACTACTATATGCAACACATGCACCTTTCGCACTTTTCAAAATATATTCTGGGGTTTTAAAGTCTCTGCAGCAGATGTCATTGTTTATTTTACATTGTAAAAACGATGCTAATGTGTCTGAATTCAGACTTCCTACATTCTGTATGTATTTTCTTCATCATCGAAAAAGATCTCTCACAGTCTGCAGTGTTCCTTCAGATCATATATGCCCGACGCCACCACTTTAATGTCTTTACTGCATATTTTACAAAAAGCATGGGAAGATCCTAACTTTGATACATCTACAATGCCAGGGAAGACTTTAATCCAATCAGCCTGAAACTTGCCACAACCTTGGTCAGTGTCTTCATGCTTGCGTTTCTTCGAGTTAGTCTCAGCCATTTGATAGATGGAATATTTCAACTAGATGAAAGAAATTAAAAAAAAATAATTTAAAGATTTAGATTTGATATGTGATAGAAGAAGATCTCCCGATTACAAATGTGTTACGAATTTATGTTTTTTCCCATAAACACCAAGATATTACGCCAGGAGCTATCTAAAAATTGAAATCTAAAAATAAAAAATATCGACAAAGTAGCAGTCCAGAAGTTTGTACTTCGTAAGTTGTTGGTCGTTTCTATTAATTGCGTATCTGGTGTTTGAAAAGTTGTGAATTTGCTATATGGTGTGCCGATTTTGGTCAAAACTGGATATAAATTGGCAGTGTTACATATTTTCAAGCCACGAGAATGACATCACTCAGTAGCTGTACTACTTCGTCATTATGGCAGTGTATCTTCCTGTAAACTTAATTAAAAAATATGACAAGAAGATAAAATCCCAGTTCTAAATTCAACAGACTTTATTTTTAATTAGTATATTGTTAAAAATTTTTAATAAATTGACTTTATCTCCACACAGAAAAGTCGGGCAAATTATGGTTACACCACCATGACTGCCACACTACAGTAGGTAAAGTATGAAAAGTGATGTCAACTGTGTGCATTTGATAGTAATAAGTATAAAAATAATAAAATAATAATGTATAAAATAAGAAAACATACTTACTACACAGTTAGTTGGTCAATATTAGAAATCCAAGTGAGCATCAAATTTCAGAGCGATAAATGACAAGATCTTCACACACACAGGAGTTGAACCATAAAATTAAATTCGTTTCATTATCAGGCAAAGGAAAAGCGCGGTTTTGAGTATGATTTGATTGGTTGTTTCAGGCCACCCTGATCTCGTTGAATTCTCGTTCTAAAAAAAAATTATGTCCCGAGTCCCGGATTCATACAAAAT